>JAVJIF010002883.1:0-276538 GCA_038442645.1 Agave tequilana
CGCCGATGAGATTGGCATTAAAAAATCTCGAGGCATATGGCGACTCCAAACTTATCGTCAGCCAAGTTCACGGGGAGTACGAAGTCAGACATGAAGACCTAGTACCCTATCACAACGCAACTGTCCATATGGCTGGGAAGTTTACAAACTTCTACATCAACCATGTACCACGCAAGAAAAATGCGCACGCGGATGCACTCGCATCCCTCGCTGCCTCCTTAGCTCTTCCAGCTGGAGCAATGGAGAAGGTATTTGTCTACAGCCACGACCTGTATTGCCCGAGAATTACTCTTGAGGGCTACCAGGAGTCAGCGGCAGATTGTCAAGGCAAAGAAGCACTTGAAGCGTCAACCGGTCCAGAGCCTAGAGACTGGCGATTTTCTACTAGATTATGTCTTATACGGCATCCTGCCCTCAGGACACCAAAGAAGCGGCTGCCATTCGAAGGAAAGCCCCCAAATTCTACTATAATGCGGTTACGCGAACATTGTATCGTCGATCGCATGACGGGATCTTGCTCCGCTGCCTTTTATCAAAGGAGGCACAGGAAATATTGAAAGAAGCTCATGACGGTATGTGTGGAGCCATCAACCTGGCCCAAAACTTGCATACCGACTCCAAAGGCTGGGATATTATTGGCCTAAGATGATCGCTGACGCCATCACTTATGCCAAAAGATGTCACGCCTGCCAAGTACATGGCGATTTCATCCATCAAGCACCAGGGTACCTCCACTCTACAACCTCTTCCTGGCCATTCGAAATGTGAGGGATGGATGTAGTTGGCCCTATCAGCCAGCCGTCATCAAAAGGACATCGGTTTATTTTGGCAATAACCGATTACTTCTCCAAATGGGTTGAGGCCGTTCCTTTGAAGGAGGTGAAGTCATCTGACGTGATCAAGTTCGTGAAACATCACGTCATTTACCGTTTTGGGGTACCTCGACGAATTATCCACGACAATGGGCCCCAGTTCATCAGTCAAGCTTTCCAAAGGTTCTGCACTAAGTTCAGAATCCAGAGTGTGTCCTCAACGGCATACTACCCCGCCGCTAATGGTCTCGCAGAAGCTTTCAACAAAGACCATTGGCAAGCTCCTCAAGAAATTCGTCTCGAAAAGTCAACGTGACTGGGACGACAAGCTAGGTGAATGCTTATGGGGCTATCGCACAACTGTGTGAACCCCGACTAAAGCTACGCATTTTCTTTGGTATATGGGTGTGAAGCCGTGCTTCCACTGAAAATCCAAATTCCATCTCTACGCGTTGCCTTGACAGCGGAGATGACAACAGAGGAGAAGCATCGACAGCGACTCCAGGAATTGGAGGCCTTAGACGATAAGCGTCTGCAGGCCCAACAACAAATCGAGCTTTACCAAGCTCGAATTACCAGAGCCTTGAACAAGAAAGTTAAAGTGCGAACTTTCAAGAAAGGCGATCTTGTCTTAGCCGTCAGAAGACCCATGGTGATGACGCACAAGACAAAAGGAAAATTCCAGCCCAAATGGGAAGGACCATTCGTAGTAGAGTCAGTCTACTCAAATGGATCATATCGCCTCATAACTTCAAGCGGCGATACACTTATGATGCCGATCAATGGCAGATTCTTGAAGAAGTACTATCCTTAATAGTACTCCTCCTCCGATCAAGTTAAAAGTACACCTCTGATCAAAACAAGAAGAGCTTCTTCATTAACATCCGACGCCTCCGACGGCTAAGGATAGAAGAAAATGTTGGCTTTTAAGCCCAACATAAATCTTCGACAACTCATCATGCTGAGGGGAATAGCATGGCTAGCCCAACTCAAACGGTAGTTGGTAAAGGCATATCAAAACCCGTTGACAGCTGAGGATTTGCTAAAAATCCTAAGGGGACATGTTCCTATTTGATCCAACGCCTCCGACGGCTAAGGATAGAGGAAAATGTTGGCTTCTAAGCCAACATAAGTCTTTGACAACTCACTATGCTGAGGGGAATAGCATGGCTAGCCCAACTCAAACGGTAGTTGGTAAAGGCATATCAAACCCGTTGACAGCTGACGATTTGCTAAAAATCCTAAGGGGACATGTTCCCATTTGATCCAACGCCTCCGACGGCTAAGGATAGAGGAAAATGTTGGCTTCTAAGCCCACATAAGTCTTCGACAAATCACTATGCTGAGGGGAATAGCATGACTAGCCCAACTCAAACGGTAGTTGGTAAAGGCACCTCAAATCCGTTGATAGCTGAGGGTTTGCTAAAAATCCTAAGTGGACGTAGTTCCACTCTTCCTCCAAATCTCTTACCAATTCTCATCCACAGAATGGTAGGTCTACAAAATACAATCATTGCTACGTTAACACTATACCTCTGGTAATGAAAATTTTTAATACTCCTTGTCGAGTACAAACTTTACTTGTCAACTCTACATGGAGCAGCAAAACTTCAAATTTGCCAAGTTAACACTATACCTCTGGCTCTTCAAACTTCACTTGTCAATTCTCATCAATAGATGACAGGTCTTCAAATTGCTCTTATCATGAGTCAATTACTGTCAAGTTAATACCACACCTCTGACAAATTACTGTTTAAGTTAAACATCACACTTCTAACAATAATCAAGTTGCTGTCAAGTTCAATATTAAACCTCTGACAGTCACCTTCCTTCAGACTTCCATATCGAAGCTGAAATGAACGATGCTAAGTTTAACACTAGACCTCTAGCATCCAGGTCATCGCCTAAGTTCAATAATACACTTATGGCATGACTTTTCTCGGACTTCCTCGCTGAAGTCGAGATGACTAATGCCAAGTTCAAAATTACACCTCTAGCATTACCCTCATTGTCAAGTTAAACATTACACCTATGACAGTGACACTTTTAGTTTTCCTAAGCGAAAACTGAAATGCTTTGAGTCAAGTTAATATCACACCTCTGACTTACATTCTTGTCGAGTTAACATCACACTTCTGACAAGACTACATTCAACCGTTAAGTTAATATCACACCTCTAACGGTAAAGACTTCCTAGATTCCCCGCGAGTCTGGTCTCACTTGTTATTCTCCCCAACAGAACAACAATTTACTAAAAAAACATTGTCAGGTTAACACTACACCATTAAACAGTGTTTTCATTAACTCCCCTAGATGATCTTAATCAAGTTAATCCAAACCTCTGATAAAGTTCATCTTCCCTGGGGGTACAAATCCCACCTGTCACTCTCCTTTATAGAGTGGCAGGTCCACAAAATTATTCTATCTCTGTCAAGTTAATATTACACCTCTGACAGTATTGTGGAGTTCCTGAAATAAGATCTCTCCCTTCAAAACTTGAATTGTTAAATTATCATCATAAGTTTGGCAAAGTCAAAGATTCTTTGCTTCTATGCGTCTGACTAAAAACAAAAAGTTCAAGACAAATAGAAGAAGAAAAAGAAAAGTGTCACTTTTATTTATATCCAGGCATATGAAAGTGATACAAGACGCTCTCTTATACAATGAGATTGAGTGTTACAGTTAAGGAGTACAAAGAAGTCCCTCTCTCTCTCAGAGGTTGCGCTCACTCCTCAAAGCTACATACAATTCCAAGTACAGGATGTTGGAAGGGCGCCAAAGTAGGATCGGACATTGTGGCAACAATCGGGGAGCCGATTGCACCACGATGCATGGCGTAAACATCGAAAGAGCCCGTCCTTGACCAAGAGTAATGGTGTTCTTGAGATCGAATGGCAGCAGAATCCTCCGATCCTACCTGACCATCCATCCGAAGTGGTGGGATACGATCCCTCGTTGAGAACATCTCTTCCATCAGAAGGTCATCCAGTAGGCATGGAGTTTTCCTCGATGTCACTTCTGGGGTAAGGAGGAGGTTTTGAGACCTCACAGGAGATGCTACCCACAACTATATCCACCGCTACCCCCGCCGCCCATACTCCACTCTGACCATGCCATGCCAGCAAGCATGACTGGTGCATTGCGTCCGAAGAGATCTTGGCGAGGGTTAAGTCCCCGTCAGGGACCATGATTTCTTCCCTTGCGGACGACGGGGACCATGATTTCTTCCCTTGTGGACGAACATCGAACAAGTTCGCGGCCGAAATATTCTCCCAGGGGCCCGGCAAACATGAGAAAGGATGATCAAGCCTACCCTGCAAGAAGCAACAAAATTAGAAAATCTGAAGCTTAGTGTACTTCGACAGAATACACTAAGTGACAGACGCAGCTATTGCTGAGGACTTCAGACGCAGGAATGGCCCACGCAGAGAGCCAAACTTCTGTGGAGGCAGAAATAGACACGAATCAAAGCTGTGATATACACGGAATTTGAACGCGATCTAGTTCCACACCCATGTCTAAGATGTAAGACGCAAAGAGAATCAGACGCGAAAATTGCCGTCTCCCTGTTGGATGAACAGGAGTTGCAAGGTTCAAGCCTGAGACCTCCAGTCTGAGTTGAGATTCTCCTAAGTCGACAGCCCCAAGACGCGAGCTCTATATGCAAAGCCTGCGGCCAGGTGCCTAAGTCTACTATTCGCGTCCAGAGAAGTTTAAGTCAATAGCGCAACTTCCAAAGAGGAAGGCACCAACTGACTTCAGGAGAAAATCCAGATGATGAATCTCTTTAAGAGATATCAAAATTCAAACTTAGTCAGACTAAAAATATCATGGCAAGTTGGGACGGCGTACCCGCAGAGGCCTCTATTAAGAGTTGAACTCTCTTCATCGAAGCGCGGACATAAAAGGTGCTCAAGGAGACGCTTTCTGTTATTGAAATCACTTGACAGTGGTAATCTTCTGAAGAGACCAAACAGAAGCATGAAAGCTCTGGGTCATCTTCATCCATGGAGGCAAGCCCCTGGTAAAGTCCTGAAGGGAGAAGGTAGAATCTCTTAGAGCACTCGCTTTCAAAAGAAGGCAGTTTTAGTAATGGACGGCTAAAGGGGGTAAGCCCTATTTATAGGCGAGCCATAATGCCATAATTAATGGCTCACTAATCAGAATCGTCGGCCTTAATGACCGCACGTGTGTCAAAGTCAATGGAAGGCTGACGCGTGGAGCGTCGCTTCCGGAAGCGTCGAAGACGCAGATCTCCAACCGCCAGCGCCGGTTTGGCATTAAAAGGCATTAACACCCAAGCCCAATGAAGAGCCGACGCGTGGATGGTCGCTCCGGGAAACATAGAATGGTGCGAGTCCCCAATCGTCAACAACGATTTGATATTTAAAGATCCGATAAAATCTTTATGACAGGCTGCATGTAACGCTTGGAAGTTGCACCAAAACGCAGACATGAGAGCCGCGTTCAGGAACCCGCGTCCCTTTTTAAAAAAAAAAACGGCGACCTCTTTAAGAAAACTCTCCGCGTCTCTCGGAGTGATTCAAAACTGCGTCCATCAACAAAAGGGACCCATTATGGGGGTCTCAGTAGGAAAAGCGCATAATAAGAGGAAGCTGCGTCCTGAGGCTTGAGTATTCAGCAGAGAAGGCCTATCACATTCACAGGTATCTTGGAGCTGCGTCGACATGGCGAGATGATGATGGATTTGCACCGGGTCAAAGACCCAGCGTCGCGTCCTCTTATATGTCTGCGCCAGTTTTAAGGAGCGTGAGACCACATTTTTGATGCATCCTGATTCCTGCGCCTGGATAAAGTTAAGGACTGCGGCCAGTGAGTCACACTCAAAGCTGCGTTCTTTCGCCGTCAACTTGAACCGCGTCTTCACTGGCAGGTCAAAGTCGCGTTCCTCAGAACCGCGTCTCTCTTTGGAACGGCGCCGCGTCCCATTAAAAGAACTTAGTTCTACCTAAGTTTGTTATTCACAGTCAGTCAGAGAGCACAACTAAAGACTGTAATTGAGAGGTTGGATTCATCTACAGCGGGGCAATGAAGGTAGAACAAAAAATTTCAAAGACTTTTATTATTCAAAAATGGTAAAAGTAAATACAAACACTCTTGGTGAATAGAGTGTCCTTTTCTTTACAAAAGGAAAAGAAGGAGAAGGCTAAAAATCCTGGTTCGCCAAAGAACGGATTTGTTCTCTGAGGTGAGCATCTCATGTTGACGCGCCTTCTCAGCTTCCATGAGAGCCTGAGCCCGCAGCTCCTCCTCGGATAAAAATCTCTGCGCAGCTAGCTGCACTCGTAGGGATTCCAGCTCAGAGGAACTAACAGAGAGGTTTTCTTCAACTTGCGCCTTGGCAGCCTCTAACTCCGCTAGCCTCTTTTCGGAAGTGGCAAACTTCTGTTCATTGATAGCAATCAAGGCCTCAGCTCTGGCTATGGTAGCTCGAGTATCGAGGATAACCCGCTTCGCAGCCTACATAACCATCTCGGACTCCTTTGACTCGACAGTTAGCTTTCGATGGTCAGCCTGGAAACATTGGAGAAGACGGGTCCTTTCAGCTATCCTTTCTTCCATCTCCTTCGCTCTTGCTCTTGAGCAGCAAGGAGCCTAGTCAGAGTTTCCTGGGCCTCGTGAAATGAGCCAGCATTCTCCAGAGATCTAAGCTCTTTCAAGTCATGTCCCAACTGCTCCACCAGCAGCAGACACGCCTTGACTGGTGAAGGGCCTCCGACTAAATTGATGTTCTCGACCAGATTTCTGAGAAACATCCGGGCGAATTCGAAGGAGCTATTCCCAGACAGAATGAGATCAATACATGATCGCATAGAGGCAAAGAACTTCTGCACCACTTGACATGTCAGTTCCCCCATGGTATCACCGCCTGGGAAGATTTCTGCTGAAGTACTCCCCAATCTCATTTTTATCACAGGGCGAGGGATGTAAACCGATTCTTCCGGTACAAGAGTCAGGCTAACGGCAGGTACGACAAGAGCAGGGATAACCCTCGGCGCTTCTGGGGCTACTGCATCTGTAGAAACCTCCACGGCGGATGAGTAACAGCAAGCCTGACCTCTTCAGGGTCCTTGGCCGAGGTTTGAGCTGTGCGGCCTTCCGGGTAGGCACTGACCGCCAAATCTTCTACCTGAGCTTCCTCGGTACTCTCTGCAAATTATCAGAACATTAGCCACGACGGTAAAAGGAAAATATTCAAAGCATCAACATTTTCTTACCAAGTTGGGGTTCAAAAGTGGCGGGTTCTGGGGCGAATCTTGCAGAGTGGAGGTCTCCCCGACTTCAATAATTGCCCTCTCGTGAGGCACCCCAGCAATAGGAACCTCGACTCCCTCCTGCTGGGCCAGCTCCTGTATCATCTCCTCAATATGGGAGGAAGCCGCGGCCTCGCTAACCACGACCAGCCCTGCAATATGAAATCAAAAGGAAAAGAAAACGTCAAATTCTTTTCTTAGTTAAAAAGAGGAGCTAGATTAACAAAATGGCGGAAAGAGTACCTTCAGCAGAAGCAACTGCCGCTGGTGGTGACGCCGTCACCGGATCACGCCCATATATCTCCTCCTCCGAGATATGTGAGAATTTACTCGGATCTGGAAGAACAAGTTCATCACCAAAATTGACCTCATCGCCTGAATCATATCCTTCCTCTCCGGAAGATGAGGACGATAGTTCAACGCGAGAAGCCTCGGCAATCGGGGCCTTGCCGCAAAATACCCCAGTAGTGGGGCTGGGGTCAATTACCCGTGAGCTGGGCATTAAAATACCAGGGGACCCGGGCTGTTGTGCCTCATCCCTCCTCTCTTGAGCCGAAGAAGACCCAGGCTGAGTTGAGACCCCTGGAATCTCAACGTCATCCCTGCTCATCAGGTTAACTTCGAGCTGCTCAGCTTCATCAGCTGAGGTGGGTTCGTCAGCGGCGGTGGGTTCGTCAGCAAATTCCCCTTCTTCTAAGAATGCGGGGCCCCTGCTGCGCAATCCACGAGTGCGAACAAGAGGGGCACTATCCTCCTCTTCTTCCCTCTGCTCCTCAACACCAGAAGGGATGGCCTCGGATAAGGAAACTTCGCCCGTCAAGTCTCTCCGGGCCTTCTTGGGGGCAGGCTCAACGATGGACGTAGAGCCCTGAGGACGCTTATGTACTGCCTGTCGACCCTTTGCTGCTCTCGGCTCCCCCTTGACACCCTCTGGCCTCCTTTTGAGCCGCCTGATATTCATCGACGCCTCGCGAGCGCTTTTGGACGCCAACTTTGCTTCGTAAGAGGCATTGATACTCTCAATGCATGAGTACTCTAGTGAGAAGTCAGGCATTTGGTTGGCTTGGAAGTACCATGTGCAGAAGCTAAGGCTTGTACAGCCTTTCGGTCCCTTGGGAGGCAGAAGAAAAAGCGCTTCCGTCTCCAGCACCCACGCTATAATACCAAGCCCGAGCACCTTCAAACAAATTCCCACTGAAGGCGAGATGAGCATTGGGGTTGCCGACATATAACTGATCATAGCCGAACTGTCGGGCGAAGCGATTTGGCATGTACGGCTCGATTGTGCACGAATTCCCTTGCCGAAAAAGCACATACCCAGGCCGAATATTGATCAGCCATCAGAAAACTCCCGACGACAGCCTCGTGAAGTTGTCTGGACTCACCAGGTCGGCAAATTGGTCCCCATAAGATGCGCCAGTAATCTGGGGGAAGCAGCGATTGAGCTGGTAGTTCGAAGCAGTTAGAATGCACTTCCGAATGAAATACATATAAGTATTACACCAGCTTGAACTCTCCAACCGCTGTACGAAAGGGATAAACCCCTCACACCAAGACCCGGCGTCATCAGGGAGGGACAGTGCATAACGTACCAAGCCATTAGGTACGTGTAGGGAAGCTCAACCCGAGGGTTGGGACCCTTTACTATCGGCCTCCCCTCTGAGTCAACAATCGGCTTACCCTGGGAGTCGACAACCTTCTCTACCCTGCATAGACCCTGAGTTAAGGCCCGCATCCCGCTTTGAATACCGGCCGCCATGGCCAGGAGAAGGGCTATGGACCTACCATAAGCCAGGAGTACCGCCAGATGCACCACGTCGGCAACGATTACTTCATGTGGCAGTGTCGGTACCCACGCAGCGCTTCAGCCACAACATTAGGAAGCCTGCTAACAGTGCCCGATTGGAGATAAGGGTCCGGGCTTGGTGATGAAAACTTTCGAAAACCGTATCAGGTTTGAAAGTATCCTCGTTCGACTCTGTGGTGTAGGAGTCTACAGAAGCCTTGATCCTGTCGGCAATCTCTTCGTCGGAGCTGGGAGCCAGTCGGGTCACTGGTTGGTCCTTCTGATTGACACCATTAAACAGGTAGCTTGCCCAAGACAGCTGCTTAACTCCCTCGTCCTCCAAGAAGTTATATGGCCGCAAATATGGAAGTGACATAAACACCTCCCAATAAGTCTCGTACACCTGAGGAAACTCTTTCTTCAAGAGGTGAAGCTCCTCAGAGGTCGGGACGTATTCCTTATAGGGAGTATCCCCCATTACCAGCCCCGAGAATTCGTGCAACTCATGCAAGACAAGACCCATCTCTCCGACCGGAGTAAAGAATGTCCCCGTCAGAGGATTGTAACGCTCCAGGATCCCAAAGAAATTTTGAGAACTTGGTGGAATGCCATACTGTATGGCCCTGACCGCTTGGTACAATTCCACATTCTCCAACAGACCTCCAAGATCGGCAAGGACGAAGCTCACCATCTTGCCCCACCAGTACTTCTCAGTGGAATGAACCCACCCGAGCGGACGGAAATCGACCGAAAAATCACCCCCGCTTTCATGAATATGTTGAGGAAGGCGGTGCCGAGTTTAGAAGTTTCTCCTACTGGGTGCTCGGACCTGAGCAGCCCGGGAAACAGGCCGAAAGCCTCCTTCTTATGACCAGCATTATATACCTTCCTGGAGCCCAGAGTGCCGAGAGAAACTTTGGGGACAGATCGGGTAATCGCCCACACCATTGGACGAGGGACAGACATATGCTGGAGATAAGATAGTGGGTACATTCTCTCCATGTTCGGAAGAAAGAACCTTCTACCCTCTATCTGACGCAGCCATTTATAATCTCCGTCATGCAAGGTATAGCCACCCTCGCTAATGTTGTCTCCAAAGAAGAAGGCAGGTTTCTTCATCGGAACGCGAGAATCCGTTGTGAATGCCGCGTCAGTCATGAGCTCCCGGAGGGTCGCCGGGTCAACATTGGAGAGCCTCTCCCTTCGCTCCTTCGACTTGTCAGCAGTCACGGGAGCAGTCCTTTGCAGCACGAAGGTTAAATCACGGTCAACACCACTTACGTGCCCAAGTGGCACTTCTTAGAGAGTGGATTGGAGGAATATCGCACTGCATAAGAAAATGACACTTGATCAGAAATCTAAATGAAACGATTAAGTGCCTATATTCAGACGCAGAAGAGATTCCAGACGCAGAGATTGTCAAAATCCGCGTCCGGACCTGAGGACCGAGAGGCCAGCATGGAGTCCACGTTTTGAAAATCCAAGACTTATGAAAAATCTCTAGGTACTTGGACTCAGGCGCAAGATTCATGAAAACCAGCGTCTGATGTCACAAAATGCAAGAATCAAGTCTGCGTCCGAATCTTTCACAATTAGAAACATTCTAAGTGATGAGTCCGGAACGCAAGGCTTACTGGGGCCCTGTGTTCAACAAACAAACGCATACTCGAGAAGATAAAAGCAGCAGGGTCATCAAACCCAGGCCTTGCTTATCAAACTTAAGGACCGCGTCTGAGAATCAAACACGGGCTCGAGCCCGCGTTGGCGGGTCCCCTTCAAAAAAAAAGGGATTTTTAGAGTTACAAGAACTCTGTAAACCCTTTTAATGGCGAAAAATTAAACCTAATGGCATTATACCTGAGATAGGGGCTTCCTGCATAGAGGAACCGCCCCTTGAGTCTCGGCGACAATCGCCTTTGAAGACGAAGCAGTTTGCTTAGCCTTGGGCGCCATTTCGAATCAAAGATCTGATGTTAGATGGAAGAAGAGAGAACAAAGAAGCTCTTTTCTCAAACCCTAACAAAGACACCGGTAGACAAAAGAGAGACTAAATGATGACTCTCTCGACGACTGTTGCCATTTATAGGCACGGCGATTTGCAAAGATACGCGGCACTTGGCTCGACGTCGAATCACCGCCTGACGCGTGGACAGTGCATTTAATGCAGCATGAAGTTCGTACGCCAAAAAGAAAGTGTCCCGTCGGTTCCACAGGACACGTGGCAGTGCACTCATGGCATGGCACGGATTCGCACCCAACAGTCGCGCCTCTTCAATGGACGCATCCCTTCAGCACGGCCATAGTTGCGTCCAGAAAGTCGCGGCTTCACTCTAAAAAGATGCGTTTCTCTGAAGTTCGCATCCTTCCAACCCAGACAAAAATCGCGTCTGCCTTATGGAATAACAGTCGCCTTTTCATTCCAAAAGATGCACCCTATGAAAGTCGCATCTTTAAAAGCAGTACTATCCCTGCGTCCCAAAAGAACTGGCGTTCAGTCCTTACTTCTGCAAATTGGTTCAACAGTACACTGGCACAAGTAGACGACCGTCCACTCCTGGCTTAAAGTGCACCCACGACAGACTTAAAGCAATCGGGGAGGTTTAGACTGTGCATCTAGACACTCAACACGATCAACTTTGGTGGCTTCAAAGAGTTCCACAGTACACTCACGAAGACCATACTCCAGATAAGATCAAACCGAAGCATTGACAGTCCAGTCACAAGGATGAGCTCAGCTAGAGTCCAAAGTATTTCGAAATCCATCCCACTTAACTGCGGAATGTCGAAAACTTTAGAGGGGGTTCTGTAGGCTGTCTAAAAATCACTAAAAGACAAGCCATTGAAAAGCAGAATTTTGGCCACGTCTCAACACAAGGCGCGAGGGTTCAAACCCGCGTCTCAGCATCAAGGCACGAGGGTTCAAACCCGCGTCTCAGCATCAAGGCGCGAGGCTCGACAGCCGCGTCTCAGCATCAAGGCGCGAGGGTTCAAAACCCGTCTCAGCATCAAGGCGCGAGGGTTCAAACCCGCGTCTCAGCATCAAGGCGCATCAAACCCGCGTCTCAGCATCAAAGCGCGAGGCTCGACAGCCGCGTCTCAGCATCAAGGCGCGAGGCTCGACAGCCGCGTGTAGTATCAAGGCGCGATGGTCGAAACCGCGCCTCGGTTGTAACTGCCCTGGTTATGGGGCCAGTCACCGCCCACATAGCGGGAAAGTTAACCCCCATTGTGGAGTGTTTTTAGGGGGCACGTTCACCCCTGATACCTCTATAAATAGCCTTGCTTGCTATTGAGAAGGGGTCGGTCGATTAGAGAGGAGAGACAGAGAAAGAGAGTCCAACTCTTCAGCTAACTTGTTGTGTTCAAGTTAGTCTTTGCCGACAATCTCTTTGAGAGTTTTGGTCGACAGAGCTGTGTTACTCCGTCAACCACCCGAAGAGAAGAGCCCCGAAGATCTCAACGTTCACCCGGTCAACGGAGAACAAGATTCATTCTCCACCGCCACTTGAAGAACCCAGCCTTAAACAAAGGGAGGATTCAAGACTCAACATCCTCCCTCCCTTGTAACCGGAATACTGATCTGTTGTAATCTTCTATCCAATCAAAAGAATTTTACAATCGAATCCTCCTTTTCCGACGCGTACAGCTAGCTCCCTAAGGGAAAGACCAAAGGGTACTTTACCTAGTCAATCGCTAGTTAACCCAAAAACCTCCAATCAAGCATATGAAATTCAGGATCCATCGATCAACCAGTGTAATGTTATTCACATACTTCGATCTGGAAAGAAGTAGACAACCAGGTCTACCAATAGTAAAAACCATTCCATACTGATCCTACTCCAGCCTCCACCTCTGCTAGTTCCTCCCAAACTGCTCCTCAAACATCTGACGAGGACAAAGCTGCTGAATAAGTTCATAAGCTTGTAGCACCCTTTCCCAATAGGCTTAGGAAAAATAATAAGAATATGCACATGGAGAAGATGCTAGAGATGTTCAACTAGGTCAAATTGAATGTGCCTCTTCTTGACGCTATCCAACAAGTCCCAGCTTATGCCAAATTTCTTAAGGATATGTGTATGAAGAAGTGAAAGACAAATGTGCTCAAGAAAGTGTTCTTGGCAGCCAATATAAGCGAAATTCTGTCTGATCCCATTCCGGTAAAATACAAGGATCCCGGATGTCCCACCATTTCCTGCACCATAGGACAGACCGAAATTAGTAGAGCACTTCTTGACCTGGGAGCAATATCAACTTACTATCTCTCTCAGTATACCAGCAAAACTTAGTTTGGTCGAGCTAAGCCCAACTCGAGTCACCATTTATCTAGCTGACCGATCTGTGAAAATCCTGAAGGGGGAAATCACAGACGTCTTTATCCGGGTCGGGGATTTCATCTACCCCGTTGACTTTTTGTGCTTGAGACCCAACCTGTGTCCAATCTAAGGTCTCAAACTCTAGTCATCTTAGGGCGCCCATTCCTTGCTACAACCAATGCCATAATCAATTGTAGGAACGGGTCCATGCGATTGACCTTTGGAGACATGACGAAGGAAGTCAATGTCTTCAATCTTGGAAGACAACCTAGGGATGTCAATGATCAGACGTTTGAGGTCAATTCTATTGAAAACCTGACCAGTGAGCATGAGAAAAGCATGGAGATAAAAACAGAGGCAGAGTTTGATCTAGAGGCTGAGGATTTTAATCTAGACAGATCGTAGATTCAGCAGTGGATTGGGCGTCAAGCCCAAGTATACCTCATCATAGGATTGAAAGCCTGGAGATTGCTTCCAATGAAGCAACACCTTCCCTAGAGCTAAAAGCCTTACCTGAACACCTCAAGTACGCCTACCTGTACAGAAAGGACACCTTGCCAGTCATCATAGCATCCTACCTAACTGAGCAACAAGAGGAAGCTTAATGTCTATTCTGAAAAGACATAGGGAAGCCATTGGATGGACAATGAAGGATATCAAAGGGATAAGTCCAGCCATAGTGCAACATATAATCCATTTGATCAATGAAGCAACCCTCAGGAGAGACCCACAATGCAGGCTTAAACCACTCATGCAAGAGGCAGTTAAAACAGAAATTTTAAAACTATTAGATAATGGGATCATTTATCCCATTTCTGATAGCCAATAGGTTAGTCCTATTCATGCGGTCCCAAAGAAAATGGCTTTACGGTAGTTGAAAATGAGCGAAAAGAGTTGGTGCAGATAAGACTGCCTACCGAGGTTCGTGTCTGTATCGACTATAGAAAGTTGCATGCAGCCACCCATAAAGACCACTCCGCTACCCTTCATCGACCAAATGTTGAAACGATTGGCTGGACATGAGTACTATTGCGTCCTAGATGGGTACTCGGGATATAATCAAATCCCTATTGCTGCAGAAGACCAGGAAAAAACCACGTTCACCTGCCCATTCGGAACCTTCGCTTACCGATATATGCCCTTTGGATTGTGCAATGCTCCCTTAACATTCCAACGGAGCATGCTTAGTCTTTTCTCCGACATGGTAGAACGTTTTCTTGAGATTTTTATGGATGACTTCTCCATCTACGGAGATTTATTTGGTCAGTGTCTTCATCACCTAGAGTTAGTTCTATAGAGATGCAAGGAGAAGAATCTAACTCTAAACTGGGAGAAAGTCACTTCATGTGAGACAGGAGATTGTCTTAGGCCATGAGATTTCTAGGAGAGGCATTGAAGTAGACAAGGCTAAAGTAGAAGTTATTGCTAAGCTTCCACCACCAAAAGCATCAAGGATATTAGATCCTTTCTTAGGCATGCTGGTTTCTACTGACAGTTCATTAAGGATTTTAGCAAAATCGCAAGGCCCTTAACCAACCTGCTCGCTAAGGACGTGCCCTTTGATTTTAACGATTTATGTTTCAAGTCATAGGGGAAGCTTAAGCAAGAACTTATTTCTGCGCCTATTATTGCTCCTAACTGGGCCCAACCGTTCGAAATCATGTGCGATGCCTCTGATTTTGCTATTGGCATTGTTCTAGGACAGTGTATTGACAATAGGAAGCACGTGATTTATTACTCGAGTAGGACCTTGAATGACGCCTAACAGAACTATACAACGACTGAGAAGGAATTCTTGGCATTGTTTGTGTTTAGAGAAGTTCCGGCCCTACTTGTTAGGCTCAGAGATGGTGATTTTCACATATCATTCAGCACTGAAATACCTTATGACCAAGAAGGAAGCAAAAGCCCGATTGATTCGGTGGATCCTTTTACTTCAAGAATTTGACTTGGAAATTCGGGATAAACGAGGTATAGAAAATGTGGTCGCTAATTATCTATCACGAATTCCGAACGCACCTATCATACAAGCTCCGATCAATGAGGATTTCCCAGACGAGCACATCCTAGCCATTTTCAAGGAACCCTGGTATGCGGACATCGTCAATTACCTGGCCACTAGACAATTACCCGCTGACTGGACAAAGCAAGACCAGTGTCGTTTCTTTACCAAGTACGGTACTTCTTCTGGGAAGAGCCGTATCTTTTTAAGTATTGTCCCGATCAGATTATTCGAAGATGCATACCAGAGGAAGAACAGAGGAGTGTGCTAAGCTTTTGCCATGAACTTGCATGCGGAGGACACTTCGGTCCCCGCAAGACTGCAGAGAAAATTTATAAAGGGGGTTTTACTGGCCCACTTTGTTCAAAGACTCATACCATTTTTGCAAGTCATGTGCAAATTGTCAGAAGATCGGAAAAATTTCTAGAAGAGACATGATGCCCTTGAACCGATCCTTGAAGTTGAAATTTTTGATGTTTGGGGTATCGACTTCATGGGGCCATTCCTTAATTCCTTCGGCAACCAGTTCATTTTGATTGCTGTAGATTATGTCTCTAAATGGGTAGAAGCTGTGCCAGCTAAGACCAATGACAACAAAGTGGTTGTCAAATTTCTCAAAGAGAACATCTTCTCCCGATTTGGCACCCCGAGAGCAATAATTAGTGATAATGGATCGCATTTCTGTAAACAGAGTTTTTGAAGCTCTGATGCGAAAATATTTCATCAATCACACGTTGTCTACTCTGTATCATCCCCAGACAAATGGGTAGGTCGAAGTCACCAATCGACAGATCAAACTCATTCTGGAAAAGACTGTCGGACAAAACCGAAAGGATTGGTCGGTCAAAACTCAATGATACATTGTGGGCTTACCGCACTGCTTTTAAGACAGTTCTGGGGATGTCTCCGTATAGAATCGTTTGAAAAAGCCTGTCATCTGCTAGTGAATCTAGAATTAGAACACCATGCCCTATGGGTCATTAAGCAACTTAATTTTGATCTGACCAAGGCCGGTGAGCTAAGGAAACTGAGATTTTCAGAATTAGAGGAGATACGGAATGAAACCTATGAGAATGCTCGGATCACCAAAAGTAGGACTAAACTTTTCATGACCAGATCATAACCCAGAAAAACTTTGCTCCGGGAGACAAGGTTGTACTGTACAACTCAAGGCTTCATATTTCGCGGGGAAGCTGAAGACTCGTTAGTCTGGACCGTTCATCGTGCGCACCATTTTCCACACGGTGTTGTGATTATTGTAGATCATAAGAACACACGGAATTCAAAGTGAATGGGCAAAGACTGAAGCCCTTTTTGACCACTGAGCCTACATCACAGGCTGATGGTGTGCTGACTCTTTTTGCCCCGTCATACACCTAATCACAGCCATCTACACTGCAACTAAAAAAACAATAAAAAAAACATATGCTTATTGTTTATATGCTTACCCCTTCTATCTTTTTTGTTTGACATCTCTTTCACCTATTTGCACTTGGCCGGCCCGAGTCGACGAGGGCGGTAACCTCTTTTCTTCACCCTATTTATTGCATTTGCATTTACATGAAATTTATTGAGGACAATGCATTAGATAGGGTGGTGGGGGTGCTACACTTTTACTTTTTCTTTTTATTAAAAAAAATAATAATAAAAATAAAAATCCTCCTGAACAAAAAATGAATTTTATATTCTTTATAAAAATACCAAAAGATTATAAGAATTAAGGGAACCTTATTAATGAATCTTTATTTTTGCCTAAGTAAACAAGAAACATTGGTTTGACTAAGAGTTGGGAGGGATAAGGAAAATAACTCATATCTTTTATTTAGCCTTAGAAGAATATGCATAAACTACACACACATGCTTGGGATTTAGAGATACAACTCTGAAAAAAAAAAAGCTGGATAATTGTGCCTCAAGAAGTATAATTACTCACGCCAAAAAATTTTAATAACAAATATATAATGTATAAATAAATCTTAATTTCGTGGCCTACTCCACTTGCATATTTGACCTGAGGGGTGTTTTCACATGGTGCCCTAAGACCATCTGGTTTGGGAGTCATTGGTTTGGTATATGTTACATGAGTGAAGTAGAAAGCCTAATGTAACCAAGAATAAAAGATAAAATTAATAAAATTAAATGATATTCAAATTGAGTTGAAAAATCTCAAGCACACATACTTACACAATATGCATATCTATCTAAAGCAAAATAACAGAATGAGTAAGAAGTACAAGATCCTTTCTAAATTTAAAGAAAAACCATAATTTCTTCTTTTATGAAGGCTAAAGTATAGGAGGACTTATGAGGGTTAAATCTAATTCTTATATCATTCGGTCATTTTTAGTTAGATGATTGAAAGTTCTTTTTCATGACAGAATTTTTGCTAACAACTAAATACTTTTTTTACTTACTGGATTTTGTAGGTACAATCCGCTGAAAACTCTCAGGAGACAACACTCCTCCTTTAGGGGAAACCTAGAGGTTTAAAGGCTTGTTGCACATGCTCAGTGCAATCACGTCACCTGCGAAAGTGGTGTAATAATTTTCTTATTTTTTTTTGCTCGGGACGAGCAAAAAGATAAGTGTGGGGTGTGATTAGTCTCTAATTCTGCATAATTTTTATCACATCCGCATAGTTATTTGATGTAAAATTCTGCTAATAAAGCGTTACTTTCTTGATCCTAGGTCCATGGTGTGCAAATGAAGAAGAAGACCCTAAATCACCATTTAATGGGTGATTAAAGGCTACCAAGTAGCCATTGACTTTAGAGTGAAGATTTTGTCAGCCCAGGGCATCAAATCCCGAATCTAAGAGATCTAGGCGACAGAAGATAGATGGGACGGCGCGCTACCCGAAGCCAGGTGCGCGCCGCCCTGGCAGGGCTGCGAAAACGCGATCGTATAGCCGCGCGCGCGCCTGCGCTTTGGGCCAGGGGTCATCCCCCTGGCCCCCTTCCCATGGTGCCTATAAATACCCCCTAGGGGCTTCGTTGGAGATATCTAGAGTTTTAAGATCTTTATGTTAGTTTGATTTTGGGTTATTGTTGTTCTTCTTCTAGTTTTAGTTTTAACCATTAGAGTGAAAGAGAGAGTGTGTGTAAGAGTTGTATTTGAAGGGTGACAAGCTAATACGAGTAACTACTTCTCTTTCTTTTTCCATTTCCTTGTACTTTCCATTTGCTTTTAATTTCTTGTTGTAGTGTAACTTCCTCTCTTTACCTCTTCTCTTTTGTTGTTTCTTTCTCAAGCATGTCTGACTAACTCTTTCATTGTATGGCTAACTAATTACTACCCCACTAATCTCTAACAATTTGATTGATAACCCACATGAGTCAATAGTGTCAAACAAGCCTTGTGCAAACGAGAGCTATGACATCTTAAGACGAGGGTTCTAACTCTAACAACATTCAAGTATTTACCTTCTTATACATCATGCTTAATGGGTTTTTGATGATCTATGGGTTATGCACTTTACTTGTTTTTATAACTTAGAGATTTTCCTTTTAACTTTGCCGATACAATTAGTGCACTTGTGTCTTCCGTATTCTCGCCTTCAATTGGATCTTGATAAGGAAATGTCCAAGTTTTTGCTGTGTTAAGCTAAGTTATAGGAAGAACTTTCACTCGATTTTCATGTGAATAGTTCCTATGCATAAGGGGTATACTTACTTATGATCCATCGTGAGGCTACATCTTCAAGAAGTTAGGGATTAGTGGGAGCAGTTAGTAGAAAGTTAGCCATGCGTCTTTACCACTAAGAAAAATCCACTTTTACAACAAGCAAACCAATTCAAAACTATTCTTGAAACAAACTTGTTTTCATTTTCACATTCTTTATTCGAACAAAGAACTTTCTTTTTTCTTGAACAAAGAAGCCGCATCAAGCTTCCATCGCTTTCCCTCCTTGTGGATACGACCTGTATAGCCACTTCGCTACTACGGAAGAATCACAAAAGCAGTAACACATCAACCTACACTCTCTTTACTTATTCTTGGGTTGCTTTCTGCCGATCAACGACTCACAAGTCCGACTCCATAAACAATATCGGGCCTTGTGATCGTCAAGAACCTCAGGCTACCACTAAACTTTGAAAACGAGTCTACAAATTCTCCATTTCCTTCTCTTGATAGCTTCATTTCCATGGCTATTGGGGTGTTCCACTGGGTTGTAGTTACTCATCTTGAATTTCTCCAAGATCTCTTTCATGTACTTCTTTTGAGATATAAATATCCCATCTTGTTGTTGCTTCACTTCGATACCAAGAAAATAGGACATCAATCCATTATCCGTCATCTCAAATTCATTGAACATCGCCTCCTTGAATTTAGCAAGCATCTCGGTGCTACTTCCTGTGTATAACAAGTCATCAACATAAAGACAAATTATTAGAAATTCGCCTTGATGGTTCCTCTTCATGTAGATGGCATGCTCATAAGGATATTTGGTGAAGCCGTTTTGATGAAGATAACCATCAATTCGGGCATTCCATGCCCGTGGTGCCTGCTTTAAACCGTACAAGGCTTTCTTTAGGTGATATACTTTGTCTTCTTGCCCTTTTACTAGAGAACCTTCTGGTTGTTGTACATACACCTCTTCTTCAAGAATACCATTGAGAAATGCGGACTTGATATCTAGATGATATATCTTCCACCTATGATGAGCTGCAAGTGAAATTAATAGTCTCACCGTGTCCAATCGAGCAACTGGTGCAAAGACTTCTTCATAGTCGATGTCGTATTTTTTGTTTGTAGCCTTTCGCCACAAGCCTCGCCTTGTATCGATCAACTTCACCATCTGCTGTGCGTTTGATTTTGTACATCCATTTGACACCTATTTCCTTGTGATTTTGTGAAAGTGTTGTCAACTCCCATGTTTCTGGATGGCATGCATCTCCTCCTTCACTGCTGATCACCAGCAATCTTCTTCCTTAGCCTCTTGGAAAGTGAGAGGCTCATGATCGGTATATAAACAAAAGAGATTAGTTTCTCCATCTTTTTCTATCGCTCATAGATCTCCCTGAGGCTTCTCATTTTAATTGGACCTCGTTGCACGGAGGATTCGCTACTACTACCTTCCCCAGAAGATGGAGAACCTCTTGCAGGAGGCGGTGTAACATGTTGAGGAGATAGTGGTGTAACTGATGGTGAAACCTCTTGTAGGGGCTCGTCAGGTTCATTCACCATGGGTTGCTCTTTGGCAGTCTCTTCATTGCTCCAACTCCATACTTCAGCTTCATTGAAGACAACGTCTCTACTAACTACTAGTTTCTTAGTTAGTGGAGACTCCTCGCTATATCCGATGAAAATGCATTTTTCACCATGATTTTCAAGCTTCTTCCTTTTAACTTCAGGTACTTGAGCATAGGCAACACACCCAAAAATTCGTAGGTGTGCGACATTAGGCGTGTAGCCGCTCCATGCCTCTTGAGGAGTCTTGCTCTTCACTTGCTTTGTCGGGCACCGGTTGAGCAAGTAAGTTGAACATGCCACAGTTTCCACCTAAAACTGCTTTGGCAGCCCCTTTTCTTTGAGCATGGTTCTTGTCATGTCAAGAATAGTGCAGTTCTTTCTTTCTGCGATGCCATTTTGCTGTAGGGTCTGTTTGGATTTAAGGAATTGGTGTGAAGTGAGGAAGTAGGAAGTAAGATTTATTTCCTTTAGGAAAAAGGGAAATGAGTAGTAAGTTTTCTGGTGTTTGGATGGTTGTTGAAGTGTGGTTTGGAAAATGTTTTGTCGTTTCCGGTGTTTGGATGGTAATGAAAAGCGAAAGTTGACCACAAGTTGACCGCAATAATTTAAATAAAAATTAATTAAGAAAAATAAAAATAGATTGTAATTAGAATGCAAGTGAGATTTACATGACCAAATTAACTGTTTATGGTATAACTTATTATAAATGAGATTTACATGACCACAAAATTAACTGTAGCACTCTGGAAGTGAGAAAATGGTTGTGTAAAAGAGAGATGAAAAGGGAAAAGGGGGTTTTCTTATTTTCCTTTTCCGGTGTTTGGATAGATAGGGAAATGAGCAATTATACTTCCCACTTCCTCACTTCACTCGGATTCTTACATCCAAACACGCCCGTAGTGTGTAGGCAGTAGTAAACTGCCTCTTTATGCCTTGCTCCCTGCAATATTCTTGAAACATATTTGAAGTGTACTCATCACCTCAATCAGATCAGAGAGTTATTAGCTTGTGGCCACTCTCCACTTCAACAAGAGCTTTAAAATTCTGAACGTAGTAAGGCAGCAGATTTTTCTTTAAGAATGTACACCCATAACTTTCTACCGAAATCATCAATGAAGGTAATAAAATATCTATTACCTCCTAAAGAGACATGATCTAATGGTCCGCAGATGTCAGTATGAACAAGTTGCAATGGTGCCTCCGCTCTCCACGACTTTCCACTGGGAAAGGAAGTCGTGCTTGCTTGCCAATTATGCAAACTCCACAAGTATGATTTGATGGATCGATTGTTGGTAAATCTCATACCATGTCAGTTGTAGATAGTAGCTTAAGGCTGCTAAAATTTAGATGGCCAAAACGAAGATGCCACCTCCATGATTCATTCTTCATGAGTCCTTAAAAACACTTCTCAACTTTCGTGTTAGATGCAAGGATAACATGCGGTTCCTTGTCATCTTAACGCAAGCTATAAGACCTTCTTTTGTATTTTTTAACCAAAGATGGTTATTCTCTATATATACTTTATATCCTTTTTCGAGTAATTGACCGATACTGAGAATATTACTTTTCATGTTAGGAATATAAAAACATCAGAAATATACTCAGGCTTACCATCCTTTTGGTAGATTTTGATCTTCCCTCTGGCTTCAATAGGGAGTTTTGAAGAATCTCCCAAGCTCATACTTCCATGAACTCTTTCTGCGAGTTTCATGAAAAGTTCTTTCTTTCCGCACATGTGGTTGCTAGACTCGAGTCAAGGTACCAAACATCATTCTGATCACTTGAATCATCATGTGCAAGAAGAAGAGTAGAGTTATTACCCACACCATTTATTGCTTCAGCGAGATTGATAAGATCTTCAGTTCTGTGCTAGCAATCCGAGGCATAGTGTCCAAATTTTTGACAGTTATAGCACTAGACGTTCTTCTTGTTTCCACGTCCAGATGTAAATCTTCCTCGGTTGCTTCATCCTCGACCTCTGAAGCTTTGGAACTCCACTTGATTTTAAGTGGTTCATTGTTTGGGACCCTGTCCCCTACCTCTACCACGAGCATGACCTCTACTAGGTGAGCCTCGATCATTTAGAGTCAGCTTTGACTCTAATACTTGTTCCAAAACTATAGAACCAGTCTTCTTTAGCATGCGTTGCTCATGAACTTGGAAAGATCCCAAAAGCTCCTCTATTGAGATCTCCTCCAAATGCTTCGACTCCTCAATTGTCGCCACCACGTGCTCGAACTTTGATGTGAGGGATCAGAGCAATTTCTCCATCACTCGGATGTCCTCCATCTTCTCTCCATTTCTCCTCATTTTATTCACAATTAGAAGTAATCGTGAATAATAATCAGAGATTTTTTCTTCATCTTTTATTTGAGCGGCTTCAAGATCGCCCCTCAAAGTTTGGAGGCGAATTCGCTTCACCCGTTTGACTCCTTTGTAGATGGTAGCAAGGATTTCCCATGCTTCATTGCTTATCGTTGCTTCAGCAACTCTCTCGAAAGTAGCCTCGTCCAACCCTTGATAGAGTAAAAAATGAGCCTTGCTATCATTCTTTCTTCACTCTTTAAGAGCCTTCTTCTCTTCGGCAGTGTAGGCGGCTTCTACTTCTGGTGTGGGTTCCTTGAACCCATCAATGATTAGCTCCTACAACTCTTGAGAACCAAATAGAGCTTTCATCTGAATTGACCAACTCTCATAGTTATCTTTCAATAACTGGGTACTTGTGGATTGATGAGATTGTTGGTGGAGGCTATGAGGAGGAGAGCAAATGGAAAAGAAATTGAATTGGCTCTGATACCAATTGTTGTATACTAGTCTACAGACTAATATACTATAATCTAAAATTTTAAGTGGAGAATGGATCTTATTCAACTTTTCTTTCTTGCTTGCTTCCTTGAAAAAACAAAGAGGTACACTAGCCTTTTATAGGTTTCAAAGGAAAAAAAACTTAAAAGAATACCAACTATCTATTTTAATGTCATAAACAAATGACAATAATTCATATATGACTCTCTAACTTCTCTAATTCATGGTGACTTTTGATTTCTTCTAATTGATGTTGACTCTTCATTCCTTCTAATTGATGATGATGACTCTTCATTTTCTTTCAATTGATGATGACTCTTCATTTTCTCATAATTGATGATGATGAGTCTTCATTTCTTTTAATTGATGTTCTTCTAATTGATGATGATGGCTCTTCATTTTTTCACCTTATAGTGTCTCTTCTACTTTCAAAATTAATGTCATAAAAGACATTTTATTTGATATTCCAACATACCCACCTCCTCAACGCCAGATCCAACCCCTGCGGCCGGCCCACTGCCAGCATTATCGACCCATATTTCATCACATGGAGCAATGGGCCCAACTTCATGGGCTATGTCTCTGTGTCCTCCGATGACTACCTGCGCGCCACCAGCCGCTGTGAATCATGGTGGCTTGGCGAGGCACACAGACAGGCAATGAGTGGGTCAACAACATGTTTAATTAGGGCCAGACGCGGGTCGACCTGTGCGGGTAGCCGAAAGCCGGGGTGACCAAGAACACCATTGGATTTCTGTGGCATGCCGAGGACCCGATGGGGGCCACCGCCTGGATGATCACTTACACGATCACAAATGCTCACTCTAACAAGCCCAGCGCCCAAGACTAGCTACAGTCTCAAATCTAGGAATTGGTCCAACAAGAAAATTCCTTTACATATGCTGAGCTCGGATGGAAAATCCTTTACATGTCCTGAGCTTGGAGTATAAACCGCCCACCCTCGGCCTGCTCATTCCTGTCCACCGCAACTCCGGCCTCCGCCAGCACCCTGACACAATCCTCAGATCCAAATCCCGTCGCAAAGTGCAGCGTTGTGCGGCTATCAGAATCCTCCATGGAGATTGTCCTCGACGGCGGTGACGTTGGAGAACGTGGGCTCATCGAAGAACGTTGGAGAACATGGAGATCAGAGCAGTTGACGACGACGTGGGAGTAGGAGCAATCATCGTGGGAGGAGCAGCAGCAGGAGGAAGAAGAATGATGACATGCAAGAGGACTCCGCGATGACGTGCCTCTCGCGCTCGGCTACAATGTGGAGGAGAACTCGGCGCTCGGCGACGACGTGCAGAGGACTCGAGGTCTCGTACTGAGAGAAAGAAATTGATGATAACTATTTTCTGAGAGCATAATGGTCTTTCATGTGCATCACGATGCATCACGATCGAACAGTCTAGCGCGCGCACGAAGGACCATTCCGATCCTTCACGAGAAGGAGCTAACCCAAACCCCCTTTGAACTGTTGTCGCATTAAATGAGGAGATTAGTATCTCACACACTTTGAAAATTCTTTGCAGATTTTATTGCTTAGGTTGTTTCAATTGGTGAAGAAAATCTCAGCTCAAAAATCTCTGTTTGCATTAAATTTGCCCTTGCATGTAATGCATCCTATTTCTCATTGTGTGTTGCTGAGCCTTTCCCGCCAACGAGCAAATTTTAATGGGCCTCTATTTATAGCTCTGAGCTTCTCTTTTGAAAAATAATAGAGAATATACTAGTAAAATAGGAAGAGTTCAGTTTTAGTGAGCTGAAATTTTTCTATAACAGTTAGATTTAAATTACATAATCATTTGTTCTTTTAAAGAGAGGTGTTATTGATCTCCACTTTGATAATTTCTCCAATAATCTCTCTCCTACTCGGAGTGCAAATCATTCAATTCTTCATCAAGATCTTCACGTTGTTGGTTACAATACAATATTTTCTTATTTTTTAAGACATGTAACAATTTTATTTATAAAACTGTAACCAATTGAATAATTGTCCTAAAAAATGCAAGTAATATAAAAGAATTAAAAGGAAAGAAAATTGCTAGCCTGGAGTGACAGTCATGCAGAAGCACTGCCCAAGAAGATAGATGGCCGGTCCCTCGTCCGGATCTTAGAATGACCTCCTCTCCTAACGGTAAAAGTTCCCCCGATAGATTACCAGCACCCAGTCCCGGACGAAGAGCTAGGCCTCTACTCAGATGGAAATTTGTTGCCCGTATTTAAAAGAAATGCTTCGAAAATTTTTCAAGGAAATCGAACCAGAATTTGCAATAAAGAAATTTGGAGGAGGGAGACAGAGATTGTAGGTTTTTTTACCGTGAACAGACTGAACTGCGAGAAGTTATTTATAGATTCTTGGAGTTCATCTGTTGTAACAATCTCGCTCCAAATCTACATACGATCGTGCAGTTCGCGAGCAGATCCAGAGAGTGGCTCAAAGCCGAACAAAAAATCCCGAAAAAATCAATATATTATTTTTAATAAAATTAAAAAGAAAAATTGAAAAAAAAGGTTTTAGGTTCAAGAGCCTCCTAATCGATCTGCATTCGTGTTCGCAGGTCGTGGGCACGCGCCACCCGCACCCGGCCTGGCCTGTTCGGTTCGACGTGTGTGCGCGCGTGTGGTGATATGGCCCATAGCCCAGCACTCAAAAAAATAGGCACGGGAGGAGTTGGTAACCTCCCATCTCCTATCCAATGTGGGACTAAAATTAAAGCCCAATAAGAGGGAAACTCAAGTTTTTCCTCCAACTCAAAACACATCCAACAGTCCCCCCAAAACTTAAGTTTCAGAGAGGTTAAAATAAATCAATAATAAATAACCATCAAATCATCAGATCATAAAACACGAATAAAATCGGGCGATATCATACTGTGGATTCGGGGTCGATAGCTTGCGGCCTTGAATCTACCCTCAGTGAATTTCATCGCCACCTGAGAGGCATAATGGACTACGCCTTGAATTAGGCCTCCTTAACTAGATATTAATGAAAGACACACACAGTAAGTTTTCATCTATTGAGCCGAGCGGGTTGAGCGTTAAAGGCCATACTCACAATAACCGACTCATGAGAGTTTCTAGGGTCAGTCATGCCCCCTCAACCGCGGCCATCACGGTTTCTCTCACGTAGGTAAGTCCTCCAAGGGTACTACAGCTGGATAGTATACTCTCCACACTACATGTGTTGGACTTATTAAGAGTTAAACTTATCCTTATCTAGCTGTATTATAAGAGCATCGTCACCATAGAGAAGGGGTAGTAGCTACACTACTACATATATGATATAAACATATCTGGGTCGATGCTCCACACGAGTATCACCAGTCCAGCTTGTTTCTACCATATTGAACCTCTTTCATGGAATCAACTCCCAATCAAGTAGGTTGGGTTCCCGCTATCGGTGAACTCTACTATGGGTTTAACCCCATCTCCCTCAATGATTCTAGGACCACACTCCTAGAAAGACCCTTATTCAAAGGGTCAGCAATATTCTTCTCAGACTTTACAAAGTCCAGAAGCACAACTTTGCCCAATAGGCGCTGAATAGATTTAAGCCTGATTTGAATATGTCTGTTCATCTTCTTATTGGCATTATCTTTCTTTAGAATCTCAACGGTAGATCTCGAATCAGTATGAACTGAAATTGAAAGTATGGGTCTAGGTATGAAAGAGAATTCAGATAAAAGATCCTTTAACCATTCAGCTTTAGAGCAAGTTGTATCCAAAGCAATGAGCTCGGACTCCATGGTGCTCCTGGCAATCACTGTTTGTTTGCAGGATTTTCAGGACACAGTAGCACCACCGAACATGATTAGATATCCAGTAGTAGACTTAAAACTATTGGAATCAGTGACCCAGTTGGCATCACTATAACCTCCCATAATATCAGGATATCCAGTGTAAGTCAGACAATAGCTAGTTGTGCCCTTAAGATATCTGAAAACTCTCTCTAGTGCAGTCCAGTATTCTCTACTAGGGTTACTGGTGTATCTACTTAATCTGCCTACTGCATAAGAGATGTTAGGCCTAGTTTAGTTGGATATATAAAGAAGTGAACCTATTAATTGAGAGTATTTCAGCTGAGACACATGCTCACTTGTGTTCTTCTTCAAAGCAATTGAAAAATCATAGGGTGGAGAAATTGGTCTAGAATTATAAAAATCAAATTTAAGAAGCATTCTTTCAATTGCTATGAGCTAAACTCAAAGAAATTCCATAAGAGCTTTTGGATATTTTCATTCCCAATATCGTACAGCAAGACCTAGATCCTTCATATCAAAATTTCAGGAAAGATAATCCTTTACTCTTTGGATTGCATCAAGAGAAGTTTCAAGGATAAGAATATCATCTACATATAGACAAAGGATAATATACTCATTGCCAAAGTTCTTAGAATATATGCACTTGTCATGTTCATGGACAGTGAATCCAAATTGTGTAATAACTTTGTTAAACTTTTGATGACATTATTTAGGTGCTTGTTTAAGTCCATACAATGACTTCACAAGTTTGCACACTTTATTTTCTTGTCCCTTGGTAATGAATCCTTCTGATTGGTCCATATAAATCTCTTCTTCAAGATCGCCATTCAGAAAAGCAGTTTTGACATTCATTTGGTGAATGATCATGTTATGAATTGATGCAAGTGCTAGAAGAATTCTGATAGAGGAACTTCTGGCAATAGGAGAATAGGTATCAAAGAAGTCAATACCCTTTTATTGGGTGAAACGCTTGGCAACTAATCTGGCTTTGTATTTGTCGACAGTGCCATCAGGTCAGAGTTTCTTCTTGAAGATCCATTTACAACCTACATGTTTACATCCTGGAGGAAGGTCAGTAAGAATCCAAGTGTTATTCTTCATTATGGACTTGATCTCACTGTTAATGGCTTCTTTCTAGAAAGGAGATTCAGAAGAGTCCATTGCTTCCTTGAAAGAGCTAGGATCACCTTCCACAAGATAGATGAAGAAGTCCTCACCGAATGATGTAAGAGTTTTAGTTCTTTTGCTCCTTCTAGATTCAGAATCATCGGTAGGACCAGGACTAGAAGAAGAAATATTAGAGGTGGAATGAATAATAGAGGGACCACTAGGAATTCTAGATTTGAGAGGAAAAATGTTCTCAAAATAGACAGCATCCCTAACTTCAATGATGGTATTGTTGGATATTTCATTGATCTCAGAGTTAACTCTAGGAATCGGTTAACATTACTATCTAGTGTATATCCGATGAAGATGGTATCAAGAGTCTTGGGGTCGATTTTTCTTTTCTTCAGTTCTGGTATTGAAACCTTAGCCAGGAAACCTCAAACTTTGAAGAAATGAATGGTAGGAGTTCATATGGAGTAACGTCAGAGTCTCTTTGGGGAACCCTATTGAGTATAAACAGGCGAAAATGAGAGTTTCACCCAAAGGTTTTCAGGTGCACCTGAGTTGAGTAACATGTAGTTCACCATGTCCATCAATGTTCTGTTATTTCTTTCAGCTATACCGTTGGATTGAGGTGTGTAGAGAGGAGTTACCTCATGAATAATGTTGTGTTCTTGACAGAATTCTGTCGTATCATTTGAGGTATACTACCCTCCATGATCAGATTTTAGAATTTTGAGCTTATTTTCAAGTTGGTTCTCAGCTTCGACTTTATACACTTTAAACCAATCAAGAACTTCATCCTTAGATTTAAGAAGATAAGTGTAACAAATTTGGAGTTGTCATCAATGAATGTCACAAAATATCTTTTACCGCTTCGGGTGAGAACTTTGTTCGAGTCACACACATCACTGTGACTAAGTTCGAGAGGTTCAGAATTTCTTGTAATAGAGTAAAAAGGTGTTCGGACATGTTTGCCTTGAATACATATTTCACATTTAGAAGTTATGTCAAAAGAATATATAGGAATAAGGTTCAAGTTAATAATTTTTTTGATAGAATTGAAGTTGACATGTCCAAATCTTCCATGCCAGATATCACAAAACTCAATGTTCAAAGCAACAGGAATTGAAATTTTATCATCAGAAGAATTTATTACATTGAGACGAAAAAGGCTATGACAAACAAGCCTTTTTCAATGAAGATATTTGACTTGGAGATTACAAACTTATTGGATTTCTTGACAATTCTATAGCCAGCTCTAAGAAGTGAAGACTCACTGATCAGATTTCTCCGAACGGTGGGTACATGCAGGACGCCTTGAAGAGTCAGAATTTTCCCTGAGGTCATTCTGAGATCAATATGTCCACTTCACTTTATCTCTCTAGTGGAGTCATTTGCCAGGCTCACGCTTCCTCCATGTTATTCCTGATAAGATTTAAACTAGGATCGATCAGTATAGATGTGAATATTGGCACCTGAGTCTAACCACCAGTCCGAGAAGAAGGTGATAGAGTTGACAATAGAAAAAGAAAAATCTAACCTAAAGGAGTTGGAGTTCAGTTCCACCATGTTGACCTTGTGTCCGCCATTTTCTCTATTTCCTCTTGGTTGATCTTTGACAGGTTCTTTCTTCCAGTTGAAACATTGAGGCGCTATGTGATTCGTGTTGGCCCAAAGGCTTTCCACCCTAGTTTTGATGATGATTAACTCATGTAGTTATGTTTACTAATATTCTTGTGTTTTTAGTCTCAAATCTTATAACAAGATGTTAGTTTGGTGATAGCTTCAACAAGAGGTGTTTGGAAGCTTCACAAGTGATTCCAGGGCTCAAGTTTCAAGATCACACATTGCCTAGCCCATGGATGGAGTTTTGGATCGGGTCTACTTGAAGATGGAGATCGTCAAGAAGACTTAGGTATCCATAGTTTAGATAGTGTGTTTAGATCCATTTGTAAAGCTTAGTATAGTTGATATGCTCAAGTGCACATAACACACACGTTTTATATTTGGTTTTTGGTTTTCATGAATAGTTGATCAAAACAAATTTAATTGATATATGTATAGTTGTTTCATTCTATACATGCATGCTTAATTTTTAAACAAACTTATTTTGACTTTCCTATTCATGTATTGAAAAATCCAAGTTTGATAAAAATACATGTTTTGATTTTTTGGTAAAAATGATAAAACACAAAAATAGTTCATATTGATTGATATTTGAGCTAAACTTTTTATCACATGTTTATATATCAATGCAAAATGATAAACTATTTTTGGGTATTTTTACAAGACTTAAAAGATTTTTAGAAATATTTTTTACATGTGTTTCTGTCCCAGAACAGTGGCTGACAGGCCAGGTCGGCCGACCGCACGGGTCGACCGTACCTAAGGCCGGTCGACCCGTGTGGTCGACCGACGTGCACAAGCTTGTGCACGTTTGGCAGCCACAGGGACGGTCGGCCGGGCGGCCGACCGGACCTGAGAGCAGTGCTCTCTGTTTATTTCGGTCGGCCGGGCCGTCGACCGGTTTGGCCCAACGGTCATATTTTTGACCGTTGGCGGTCGGCCGGCCGGCCGACCGCTAGCCTGTCAGGCTGCCAGATCAGCCTAACGGCTAGTTTTCTGTTTGGCCTATATAAACCCCATTCCTTTGGGTTTTTGGCTAAGATTTTTAGAGCTGATTTTCTTCCATTTTCTGGTTTTAAAAATAAGTTTTAAAAAGTGTTTAAAGAGTAAAAAGATTCATTCTATTTGTTTTTAAGTATTTTGTTATTTTCAAAGAAAATAGGTTTTTGGGAATTAGTTTATTGTTCTTCATTTCTATATCAATTTGGTATTTTCCCAAGAGATTTTCTTTGATCAAAACACTTATTTTCCACACTTGAGCTTATCTTCTATCCTATTCTATTTAGGATCTTTGTTTGTGGAAAAGGAAAGAGGTTTGTAGTTGAGATATACCACTTATTGTAAACCCTTGATTTCTTGTGTTGCTCCCTCTTTGGTAGAGGTTGAGGTTGTGGAGTTGGGTTGTGGTTTGCTCCCTCTTTGGTAGAGGTGGAGATTTGTGTTTGCTCCCTCTTGTGTGAGGTGGAGCTTGGTGGTTGTAACCCTCTTAGGTAGAGGTGTTGTGTTTGTTTGGCTACGGGCCTACCCCTCGGTTGTGAGGCGGTGTATGAGAGAGGAGTTCGGTACTCCATTGTTGTAACAAATCCTTCTCGGTGAAGGTTCCCTCAGTGGGAGATAGTGGATTAGAAATCCTTCACGGTGGTGAAGGCGGGGATGTAGAGCTAGGTGCTCGAACCTCGAAACATATCTTTGCCTTTGCGTTTGATCCAATATCTCTCAACTTTCTCTCTCTTGTTTATTTGTGCAAAGCATCATTCATTATTCATATTATACATTGCTTGCATTGTACCTTGCATATTTCATATTGCTATATCTTGTGTATGCTTGGTTGTTTGTGTGTGCCTCACTTATACTTAACCACAAGAGCTTCACATAGCACCTCAACCCATTCAAGGGGAATCAAGAGGAGTTAGTCCAGAGCCCTTCACGGGGAATTCGGCTACACTTGTGTGTTGTACTAAGTGTGTTGCAAATAGTTTTAAGCTTCCGCATTTAGCACATTTAGTTTACTAGATTAGCACTTACACCTATTCACCCCCTCTCTAGGTGTGTTTTCAATTGGTATCAGAGCCTACGCTCCTGATATTAGGCTTAACATCCTAGGAGTGAGATCCATTTGTTTGCTAATCTATTGTTTGCATTTGCTTGTTTGCACACTCATATAGTTTACCATGGACTTCATGACCCCACCTAGTTTTGACCCTTCCAACATTATTGTTTGAAAGTATAGGATGTCCATGTACCTAAAGACCTTAGGTTTGCATGTTTTCCTTGCCGCTACCAAGAGATGTTATCTTGGTGACCGCAAGCATATAGGGGCCAATGCACAAGCCTTGAGGCCATTAGAATCACATTAAATAAAGAATATCTTATGCTTGCTTCTAACTTTGATTCCGCATTTGTAGTGTGGAATATGTTGACAACCACCACCACCTCCAAGCTTCAATTGCCAATCCAACCGGAGGAGTCTAGTGGAGAATCCAACTCACAATGCTTCATGGTCCAAGGGAATGACTCCCTTGAGGTACAATCGAATCTCAACTAAATAGTTTTGATGCTAGTTCTTTATGTGATGATTATGTTAATCCCCATGCTTTGAATGAAGAACTATCTATTGTTTGTGAAAAATTGATTGAAAAATATAATGTTTTGAAAAAGAAAAGTCTAAGCATTAACAATGATAATAAAAATTTGATTGCTAGACATGATGTTGATTTGCAAGAGAAAGAGGAGATTTCTAATGAAAGGGATTCATTAAAATCTCAACTTGAACTTGCACTTAAAGAAAATGAATTTTTGAAATCTAAAAATGATTGTAATGATATTTTGAAGAATAATAAAGTTTTAACTTCAAAGGTTGATTTTGTTTTAAAAGAGAATGTTGCTTTGAAAAACAAAATAATTTCTATTTCTAATGACTTAAATGTTTGTTTAAAGAAAAATGATTGTTTTCAAAATAAGATTGATGCACATGTTTGCCATGCTAGGGTAGTTTCATACACTCCACCCATTGCATGCTCCACTTCTTCTTTGATTGAAAATAATATAAATTTAATTAAGAAGAAAATGGATTGTTTGGGCTCCACTATGAGCCAATGTGCCATGAACCATACACGCTTGGAATCCTTGGTTCAAAAGAAACAAGTTCCATCTTTTCATGCACACCATACACGGCATACACATGCTCCTCACGGACACCATCACACTATGTATGCTCATGTGTACACTTGTACACATTGTGGACGTAAGGGCCACCTTGCTAAATTTTGTTATGATAAAATACATGTTTCAAATTTAGCAAATAAATTTGTTTGGGTTAGGAATGATACTAACCCCCATGGACCCAAAAATTTGTGGGTACCAAAGACCACCCCTCTTGTTTATGATGTAGGTGTGGGCTCTCACATGACGTGAGAGTAGCGGTACCTTGGAGTGGATGTGTTCCGTACTTAAAGGAAATCAATTGGATGCATCACTTTCAAGGGAAGATTTGGTGGAGATGACCATCATGTTTTGGAGACAAGGAAAATTGCCTTCTAGATTTTGGTAACGATTCCTAACTCCTTATTTATGTTTACATGTTTTTCATATCATGTGTTTATAGCATGTTTTAATGTTTATCGATCATTATGAAAATGCCATGTTAATTAGATTAGTACATGTTAGTTGTTTGAGACACCCATGTTTAATATGGACTTATATTTTGTGTTCTCACCTTGTTTTGAGCTAACATGTATGGCCTAGATCTAATGCATATACATGTACATATTGATCATATGAAGTTTATGATTTGTATTTCATATTTTTTTGATGTTTATAGATTATTGTGAAAATACCATGATTATTGAATCCTTGACATACATGAATAGCAATTTGAGACACCCATATTTAAAATGGATTATTATTTTGTGTTCTCGTAGTTGGTTAGCTATCATATTTATTATAGGTTTAATAACATGTGGATTTACATAATAATCATGTTTATGCTTCATGTGTTGATTACTTGTTTAAATGTTAGTGTTCATTAAGACTAGGTATATACTTGTACATATAGTGGGCCACAAATAAATCTCTATATATGTTTGAGCTTGAATGCTTATTTGAACCCATTAGATGTGCTAGTATAATCTAGTTTTGATGATCCATGCATTTTAAACCTGTATTCCTATTTTTGGATTTGTTTTATGAGTTTTCATTTCATGTATATGTGTATTTTTGCCAAACTTTAAAATATACATGTATACCCCTTGAGTCATTTGCCCTTCATGAAAATCTATATATATGGACTCATTTGTGTTTAGGGATATGTATGTATACTTCTTGCGTTGACAAATCATACATATACCTTGAAATGAAATTTTGTTTTAATGAAAATCTAGTTTTTCATGTTATCATGTTTGATGTTTGACTTCATGTATATGTCCATCTTGTCCAAACTACTCTTATACATATACATCCTTTTTGAGCCACGTGCCTTCATGCATATATCTATTGTGGACTCGTTGTGTTTTGGATATGTATGTATGCTTTAGTTTGTATAAGACATACATATACCTTGAAGATTAAATAATTTTGATGACTTTCATTGTTTCAAGGAATTTTGAGCTTAATTGGAAATTTCATAATGCCATGTCACACATTACTTGTACACTCACCATTTTTTAAAATATTTCTCATAAGTATGTTTTCATGAGCATGTATGGACTTTATTGAATATTGAGTGTTTCTAAGTGCTATGTGATTTACATATGTTTTATGAAAATTATTTTTAGTTTATTCCTTGCTTGAAGGATTTCGTACTAGTTAACAAAAATTTCTATTTTAACTAGTTCGTATTCTTCATTGTGATATGAGTTATACCATGCTTTTATTGTTATGTCAATTGGTATCATTGAACTCTTTCAATTGGTATCAATCTTGATTCTTTTGTATACTCATATGTGTTTATGTATGTATGCTTTCATTTCAATGGTATCAGTGTCTATTGGTATCTATTTTTTTCATACATATATGTTTTATTTGTGCCTACTATATTCCTATATCTTAGAGCACAAATATTTGTTTATACTAAACTTGAAAACCTTAATGATTATCCTATTTCAATTGATTACTTTTAAATTGGTATCAAGCCTACGCATTGTTTTAGTTTGTATTTCATAAAGGGGGAGAAAATTTGACTTTCATATTTCAATTGGTATTTGATTTCCACTCCCACACTTTATGATTGAAAATTTGATGTTTATTTTAAGCATATGATATCACAATCAAAATTGTTTATATGGCTTAAAAAGAAAAATACTGTCTTTTGATATCAAGATGTTCATTTGAATATGTTTTAAAATTGGTATCTCAAAATTTTGTTTTTAAAGAAAATAAATACAAAAGTTTTGATTTGTATTGACTATATACAAGGAGAGCTTAACATCTCTTCTACATATAGATTCATGTTGAGTGTATCTTATATTGAGGAGCTTGACATCTCTTCTTTATGTGATACACGTGTGTAGGGGGAGCTTCACATCTCCTCTTATGCATTACATAATATGTGTTATGTGAATTGGGACTTGTCATCCCTTCTTCATGTAATGCATATGTATAGGGAAGTTAACTTAGCGTCTTCCTCTTCATGAATGTATATAGCATAGACCATTTGTTGATTGACCTATGTTTACTTTCAATTGGTACCAAGATGCTTCATTGACATATTTTCAATCGATATCTTAATTGATGTCACCCCTATTTGGCTTTTGTTTTTGTTTTAGACAAAAAGGGGCAAATATTGTTTTTTTATTAACCCTTTTTGTTGATTCATTGTTTCGAACAAAAAGGGGGAGAAAAGGGTGAGAAAATTTTTTATAAACCTTTAGTTTTGCTTTTACCCTTAATTGATGATTGATTCTTTGTATTAAAAAAAAGGGTAAGAAAATTTTGTTTTGTTTTGATTGTTTACCCCTTTGTTGATGATTGACAAAAAGCGGGAGAAAGATTTTGAGTTTATAAGATTTATATATGCATAGTTATGTTTTTGCATATATTAAGTTTAATTTAGTTTAATTTAATTGGTATCTAGAGCATGTTGTGTTTTTGAACATTTCATTTGGTATCTAGAACATTTTATTGTTTATGCATATCTATGCATTCATGTTTAATATTCATTGCATATTATGTTTATTTGTTTATGCATGAGTTAAGGGGGAGCTTCTTTGAAGCTTAACTTTAATCAATGCATATATAACTCCATGAGTTTTGTCATCATCAAAAAGGGGAGATTGTTGGCCCAAAGGCCTTCCACCCTAGTTTTGATGATGATTAACTCATGTAGTTATGTTTACTAATATTCATGTGTTTTTAGTCTCAGATCTTATAACAAGATGTTAGTTTGGTGATAGCTTCAATAAGAGGTGTTTGGAAGCTTCACAAGTGATTCTAGGGCTCAAGTTTCAAGATCACACATTGCCTAGCCCATGAATGGAGTTTTGGATCGGGTCTACTTGAAGATGGAGATCGTCAAGAAGACTTAGGTATTCATAGTTTAGACAGTGTGTTTAGATCCATTTGTAAAGCTTAGTATAGTTGATATGCTCAAGTGCACATAACACACACGTTTTATGTTTGGTTTTTGGTTTTCATGAATAGTTGATCAAAACAAGTTTAATTGATATATGTATAGTTGTTTCATTCTATACATGCATGCTTAATTTTTAAACAAACTTATTTTGACTTTCCTATTCATGTATTGAAAAATCCAAGTTTGATAAAAATACATGTTTTGGTTTTTTGGTAAAAATGATAAAACACAAAAATAGTTCATATTGATTGATATTTGAGCTAAACTTTTTATCACATGTTTATATATCAATGCAAAATGATAAAACTATTTTTGGATATTTTTACAAGACTTAAAAGATTTTTAGAAATATTTTTTACATGTGTTTCTGTCCCAGAACAGTGGCTGACAGGCCAGGTCGGCCGACCGCACGGGTCGACCGTACCTAAGGCCGGTCGACCCGTGTTGTCGACCGACGTGCACAAGCTTGTGCACGTTTGGCAGCCACAGGGACGGTCGGCCGGGCGGCCGACCGGACCTGAGAGCAGTGCTCTCTGTTTATTTCGGTCGGCCGGGCGGTCGACCGTTTGGCCCAACGGTCATATTTTTGACCGTTGGCGGTCGGCCGGCCGGCCGACCGCTAGCCTGTCAGGCTGCCAGATCAGCCTAATGGCTAGTTTTCTGTTTGGCCTATATAAACCCCATTCCTTTGGGTTTTTGGCTAAGATTTTTAGAGCTGATTTTCTTCCATTCTCTGGTTTTAAAAACAAGTTTTAAAAAGTGTTTAAAGAGGAAAAAGATTCATTCTATTTGTTTTTAAGTGTTTTGTTATTTTTAAAGAAAATAGGTTTTTGGGAATTAGTTTATTGTTCTTCATTTCTATATCAATTTGGTATTTTTCCCAAGAGATTTTCTTTGATCAAAACACTTGTTTTCCACACTTGAGCTTATCTTCTATCCTATTCTATTTAGGATCTTTGTTTGTGGAAAAAGGAAAGAGGTTTGTGGTTGAGATATACCACTTATTGTAAACCCTTGATTTCTTGTGTTGCTCCCTCTTTGGTAGAGGTTGAGGTTGTGGAGTTGGGTTGTGGTTTGCTCCCTCTTTGGTAGAGGTGGAGATTTGTGTTTGCTCCCTCTTAGGTAGAGGTGTCGTGTTTGTTTGGCTACGGGCCTACCCCTCGGTTGTGAGGCGGTGTTTGAGAGAGGAGTTCGGTACTCCATTGTTGTAACAAATCCTTCTCGGTGAAGGTTCCCTCGGTGGGAGATAGTGGATTAGAAATCCTTCACGGTGGTGAAAGCGGGGATGTAGAGCTAGGTGCTCGAACCTCGAAACATATCTTTGCCTTTGCGTTTGATCCAATATCTCTCAACTCTCTCTCTTGTTTATTTGTGCAAAGCATCATTCATTATTCATATCATACATTGCTTGCATTGTACCTTGCATATTTCATATTGCTATATCTTGTGTATGCTTGGTTGTTTGTGTGTGCCTCACTTATACTTAACCACAAGAGCTTCACATAGCATCTCAACCCATTCAAGGGGAATCAAGAGGAGTTAGTCCAGAGCCCTTCACGGGGAATTCGGCTACACTTGTGTGTTGTGCTAAGTGTGTTGCAAATAGTTTTAAGCTTCCGCATTTAGCGCATTTAGTTTACTAGATTAGCACTTACACCTATTCACCACCCCCTCTAGGTGTGTTTTCAATTCGTTCTTCCGCAGATATAGCAGAATCTTCTATCAGTTTTCTGGCCAAAGGTTTTGGATTTGAGGGAGAAAGATTGAGAAGGTTTGAAAGAAGAGAAATTTGCATGGGGAGAAGAATGAAAATGATTGGGTTTTTTAAACTTCTTGCCCTTGGAATTCATAAATTTACGCTTAGGCTTATCTTCCACCAAGTTCACTTTAGCTTTCATTTCTGACTTGGTTTTAGAGTTTTGCATATGCTGATCTTTTATGTCAATCGCTTTTAGGGCTTGAATGAGGGTTAAGTCACCTCGCTTGTGACAATGATCTCCAGCAAAGGTTGACCAGGAAGGAGGGAGTTTATTAATGAGACAGGACACCTTGTAATCATCAGAGAATTGATTTTATTTTGATTGAAGGTGTCAGATGTAATCTTGAAATTTATGAAGTTGATCATTGATTGATTTACTATTAGTCATCATGAATTTGTTGAAGGAGAAAGAGGTGAATCTTTCGATTCTAGTGTCATTGAGGCCATATTCATCCTCGAGTGTTGTCCACAGTTCTTTAGCACTCTTATATTTATAATAAATATCATATAGACTATCAGAGAGTGCACTAAGAATTCTATGAAGACAATGATAGTCAATTTTCTCAGGTTTTAGATAGATGTAGGAGGAAGGAGTCGTAGGAGGAGTTTCAACAAGAGAAGATCCAATAGATGATGGTTTAGGAGAAGGTGCAAGAATGAAATCATTTATGACTGAAATAAGACTTAAAGTAGTTAACCAGTACTTCATCTAGTTTGCCCATCTCTTAAAGAATGTGCCGGAGAATTTCTCCGATTTGACACCCTTAGAATGATCAGGGTTGACCATACTGATGGGATAGTGCTACCTGAATTCTGTATTTCAAAATTACTAATGTCAGAATTTAGTTTATATTGGTAGCATTTAGATTAGATTTTGCAGAATAAAATAGTGTATAATCCTTCTTTAATTATGTGCCAAATAATTCAAGTAAGATATAACAAGATATAGACTTCTCCTTTTAATTTTCCTAATTCGAAATTATATCAGTAATAATTTCTAAAGGTTATTTCAATTTTTAAACTAATTTACTTCTAAATTTCTAATCAATAAGTCCAATTAAAATTCCAGAAATAAACTAGCAGGAATTAATTAACAATTGACTCTAAAATTTAAAGTAATTAAACTATGCAATTATTAACTAGAAGGGATTAGATAATTGTAAGGATTTAGACAATTATATTTTAGTAAACTAATATAGTAAAAATAAACAATTAATTAACTAATGAATGTATGTAAAATCTTGTAATATGAATTATCTTATAAAAGTTTTTTTTTTCGCAACACACTAAATAAGATGTTATAAAAGAAAACAATGAATAAAAAATTTTGTAATGAAAGGATTTGACCTTGTAATAGTTAATACAAATAGATTTGTAATGAATAAAGTTATTAAGGTTATTAAGATTTTTCTTAAATCTTGTAATAATGTTTTACAATCAAAATAATTAGATTATGAAAAGATCTTTTCTTAGATCTGAAAGATTTGTCCTTCTCAGAATTTGAACAAAATTTTTACTATGTAAGAACTTTTAAGAGATAAATTTTAAATTAGATTTGTAAGATTCTTGCAACAGATAAAATAACTTCTAAATAGTTTAGAAAGATTTTACAAACTATTTTGTATAATGAAATCCTTTAACTAATCAGGTAAGAACTTGTATAAATAACTGTAAGAATGCAAAAAAAAATTCTTTTAAGATTTTTTTTTTAACTAATTATCTTTACTTGCAGGGACAATTTTCTACTTGCATGAAAATTATCAAATAAATATCTATCTTCTAGATTGTTGGTTACAATACAATATTTTCATATTTTTAAGACATGCAACAATTTTATTTATAAAACTGTAACCAATTGAATAATTGTCCTAAAAAATGCAAGTAATATAAAAGAATTAAAAGGAAAGAAAATTGCTGGCTTAGGGTGATAGTCGTTCAGAAGCACTGCCCTAGAAGATAGATGGTCGGTCCCTCGTCCGGACTTTAGAATGACCTCCTCTCTTAGCGGTAAAAGTTTCCCTGGTAGATCATCAACACCCAGCACCGGACGAAGAGCTAAGCTTCTGCTCATATGAAAATTCGTTGCCAGTATGTAAAAGAAATACTTCAAAAAATCACCAAGAAAATCAAACCAAAATTTGCAATAAAGAAATTTGGAGGAGGAAGACAGAGATTGTAGGTTTTTTTGCCGTGAACAGACTGAACTGGGAGAAGCTATTTATATATTCTCGGGTTCATCTGTTGTAACAGTCCCACTCCAAATCTGCACACGATCGTGCAGTTCGCGAGCAGATCTGAAGAGTGGGTCAAAACAGAACAGAAAATCACGAAAAAATCAAAATAGAATTTTAAATAAAATTAAAAAAGAAAATCGAAAAAAAGGTTTTAGGTTCAAGAGCCCCTTGAATCGAACTGCATTCGTATCCGCGTGTCGTGGGCGCGCGCCACCCGCACCTGGCCTGGTTCGATTCAGCGCGTGTGCGCGCATGTGGGAATTTTTCCCATGACCCAACACTGATAACAATAGGCATGAGAAGAGTTGGTATATATACTATCCAACCTCCCATCTCCTATCCAATGTCGGACTAAACTCAAAATCAAATAAGAGGGAAACTCAAGTTTTCCCTCCAACTCAAAATACATCCAACACACACTTCATTCAATTCTCTATTTTGAGAATCTTAAGTTAAATCTTCTTTTATCTAACTTTGATTCTCATTTAATTGTGCCTAGTTATTGAAAATAAATTATTAATGCTTCTTGATTACATAGAGGCTCATTTGTATATTTTTATTTGATTTGTATATTTGGACTAATTGGTTCTCATTTTTATTTTAGAGAACAAAACAATATTGTGAAATTTGTGCACCTTCTCGGAGAAGAGGAGAAAAGACCAACTCCGAAGATGACGTTGGCAGTTGCATACCTCTTCGAAAAGAAGGGAGAAAGTCCAAACCCGTGGAGAGTCTTGGCTGTATAATCTTAATTTTAAGAAGAAGCTTTTTAGTGGATTTCAAAATTATAGAGAAGAGGCCTCTAGGTAGTGGACGTAGTGGGTTTCCCGAACTACCCTAAAATTCTGTATTTCTCTCTCTCTTTAATTTCGTTCATTACTGTGAATTATTTATTTAATTTATTATGATTACACTATTAGTTGCTTGTGTTTAGAAAAATTTCTAAGTGATTCTACCAGCAACTTATTATGCAGTATACCAGTTTGTTTTATATTCTACCAGTAATATTATTGCTACTGTAATTCTTTTCAATTATTTTGATCCTATCAGTAGTACAAATTTTCTGTGAATTTTTATTAGCCATAATTTAGTTTTGTACCCCCCCCCCCCCCCCCCCCCCCACACACACACACACACACACACACACCCCGCGGGACCAACATTTGAGACCAATGTTAACTTTTAGAAAGTGTAAGAAAAATCAGGAGCATATTATTGTAAGATGGATATATATCACTTTTTTTAAAATAAAGGGCAATTTTTTAAAACACCTTTCAAAAAATTCAAAAACTGCGTCTCCCTAGAGTATTTATAGAAATCGACTTTTAACACATCAGTCTCAGGTCAGTTCAGCCTGTCAGAATGGCGCTCACGCTGAGTGTTAAAATCTTTATAATTTTATGTTTTTGTTATTTTTTTTACTCACAATCCAAAATCCATGTAGTTGTCACCATATTTGGATCAAGCCCAATCTAAAATCCTTGCGCACGCATGGTGGACTCAGGAGTCCTGTTGGAACTCCACTCAAATTTAGAAATCTAGCTTAATTAATGTCGGCAGGAACAAATCAATATGGACGACTATGAGTAATTCTTAATTTAAGGTTTGTGAGGGGTTAAAAGATTCAATTCGAGACTATATTCTGAAATATGGAGAGCTGGGGGTCTTCGTTTTCTGGCAGAGAGCGATTCTCCCTTGATTATGTTGGGGTTGGAGCTTACCAAGAACACAAACCTTAAAATACAAACACACACAAAAAGAAGTTATTTAAAATCTCATGGACGTGTTTTTGAAAATATTTTTTAAAATATTATTTTATTATGAAATTATTTTATATCTAAAATTAATCCAAAATTGTTTTTATGTTAACGGGACTAAGAGACTTTAGACTAAAGCAAGGTGATACATTGTTACTTAGTTAAAGCCTTAAGTAAAAGCAGCTAGATATCAGAAGAGAATACATATAAATATTATTTAATATAATAATCTCACATATTGGAAGAGCTTTCATGAACAGTTGGTTGGATAGAGATTTGATTGTTAAATTAAAAAAATAATTACAAATTAATTAATTAATAATTTGTTCTCGATATGAGATCACAGTCAGTCTCACTCTTGTCTCTTAGGCGAGGATTGATATGCAATTTAAACTTATTATTTTGTTATATGCAAATTTGTATATAATGGGGTTATTCCTACATCAGAGAGGTGGTTATTAGATAGCTGGTTACTATCCTATAAAGAGGGATAGTAAGACAGCTTAGATATACAAATTGAGAACAAAAAAATCTGAAAATAGCTTGAACCTGAAATCAAGTTATTAGAAAATAATAATTCTTTGAAGTGCCTATCTTGTCCGTAATTGCATCCTCACCAGAGATGCATGTTATTTGTTTGGATATTTCTTCTCTTGAAGTGGCTCTTAGAAATTGTTGAAGATAGTCTTCAAATAAGTAATCCTAAACTCTCTTTATTTTCCTCATAATTTGATTATACGATGTACACATTTTCATCTCGTGAGAGAAGATCAAATGATAAAAAGCTGGTGGGTTTTTTCACCCAGTGGAATAGAGCAGAGACATTGGAGTTCAAAATGCATGAGGTGCACAGTGGGAAGAAGAAGAAGAAAGAAGAAGTTGCAGGCTACTGTCGATTATGAAAAACACCTAGAGGGGGGTGAATAGGTGTTAATGCTAATCTAATGATCTTTTTAAACAAGTAAGTGTATATGATGCAAACGGTCACTCAAAATAAGAAATTGAAGCCGAATTCCCCGTGAAGGGCTTTAGAACTTCTCCTCTTTGATTCCTCTAGATTATGAGTTGAGGCGCGTAATTGCTTTCTTGTTGAGATGAGTAAACACCGAAAAATGCAATTAATAGAATGGATGCAATAATGAAGTGCGCACAAGAGATATCACAAGATAGAAATGTAAAGCAATAAAAGGCAATAAGGAAATCAATCGCAAACACAAGGGATTTGTTTCGAGGTTCGAGCCACCGCTCTACGTCCCCGCCTTCACCACCGTGAAGGGTTTCCACTATATCCACCGAGGAAATTACAAGAGGTCTACCGGAGTACCGAACTCCCACCAATCCAACCCTTTACACAAGAGGGATCTCAACACAAAGGTAGAACAAGTAACAAGGTGATCAACAAGGACCACACACTTCTCTCTTACAACTCCTTATAGAATGAGGAAGAATTTTGACTCAAGAAGTGTAGTGAGAAAATTCAATTGAAAAGAAAGTAAAATAGCTTGAAATCAACTGAAAAATAGTAACCAAGAATGCACTTAGAAAATTGAGAGCTTTTGAAACTTTTCTTTCTTTTCAAAAACTTGAAAACAAGAGATTTTTCTTGATTGTTACAAGTGACCAATGCCATCTATTTATAGGGATTAGAGGAGATCTAATCATCATTATAACTAGCTAAATAGGTCAGGAAATAGACCCCAAAAATTCAGAGAGGACTGACCAAAACATCTCAATCAAATCCAATGATTAAAACTCTGAAAACTAGCCGTTGGGGCTGCTGGCGGCTGTCGGTCGACCGCCCGGTCGACCGGCGTCCATTGGCAAACTAGCCGTTGGACTCGGTCGACCGGTCGGTCGACCGGCAGCTAAAGAAAAAGATCTCTTTGTTTTGTCGGTCGACCGGCCCGGTCGACCGACAAAACCCGAGAGCAAGGGTCTTTCAGTCGGTCGACCGTCCGGTCGACCGGCAAACGTGCACAAACGTGCACGCCAAGACCACAAGGCCCGGTCGACCGGTGCGGTCGACCGATCCGGCCTGAAATGGATCCGGTCAACCGCCCGGTCGACCGAAAAGCCTGAAACAGGATTTTTCTAGGAAAATTTTTGAACTTTGAAAAATTTTCAAAATAGTTTTGTGAGGCTATATGATTAAGTATCATGCTATAAGGGTTGGTATACATGATATAAATAAGATGAAAAAAATATAAAATAATTTGAGTCATGTATAACCATCAAAACATGCACCTAATTCATTTACCCAAAACAAAAACCGTATTTTGAAAAAATGAAAATTTGAGTGTGTTTTCTTGAGCCAACTTATCTAACCTCATTCTTTAACAAACTAATTCTTACAAAGGTTCTAGGTGACTACAAGGTCTTCAAATTAGGGCTTCTCCATGGAATGTTGCATAGCTTGAATTCTTGAACCCGAATTGAGTCATCTTGAGTCAAAAGTACCTTCCTTTATGGAAGAACACAACTTGAATCCTTAAACTCTGAAACACACTTAAACACTAGAAAATAATTAGTACAAATAACTATATTATTTTGTAATCATCAAAACTCAACAACCGGGTGATTGTAACCTTGGGCCAACAATCTCCCCCTTTTTGATGATGACAAAACATATGAGTTATTTTAACAATAACATGGGAAAAAAAGCTTGGAAGCTCCCCCTCAAACCATGCTATATATATGAATGGCTATATACATGAAAAGTAGAAACTAAGAACTTTGGCATAAGGAATTTAAAACATATTGCTCAAAGCATAACTCAAAAACTAATCTTCTATAACTCAAAATCCAAAACTCAAAATTCAAAACTAACTTGTTATAACTTAAAACTCAAAACTCAAAACTCAAAACTTAAAACTAACTTTTTATTACTCAAAACTCAAAATAACTTTTCAAAACTCAAAATGCATAATTCGAAACTCAAAATACGAAACTCCAAAATAATAAGCTAACTTTTTCTCCCCCTTTTTGTCATACATCAAAAAGGGTAAACATTGTTAAAAAAAATTTCATGATTCCATAACACAAACATTCAATTCACAAAAAATAAAGGAAAATCTAGCATAGTCTAGTGGTTTTGTAAAAATATCGGCAAGTTGAAAATCGGTAGAAACATATTCAATTTCAATATCACCTTTTTCATAATGATCTCAAAGAAAGTGATACTGAATGTCAATATGCTTAGTCTTACTATGTTGATTTGCATTTTTAGTCATATAAATAGTACTAGTATTATCACAAAATATTTTAATATGATCAAAAAGTAAATCATAGTCAAGGAGAGTATGTTTCATCCAAAGGACTTGTGCACAACAAGCCCCCGCCGTAACATATTCCGCCTCGACGTTGAGAGGGCTACCGAATTTTGCTTCTTGGAAGACCATGAAACAAGACAATTACCATGAAATTGACATGTTCCACTTGTACTCTTCCTATCCACTCTACAACCCGCATAGTCGGCATCCAAAAAACTCGTCATGGAAAATTGTCCGGTCTTCGGATACCACAAACCCATTTCAATTGTGCCCTTAAGGTATCTAATAATGCGTTTTACCGCAATCAAATGGGACTCTTTAGGACACGATTGAAATCGAGCACAAAGACATACACTAAACATAATGTCCGGCCTACTAGCCGTTAAATACAACAAGCTACCAATCATGCTACGGTAAAGCTTAATGTCTACACTTGTACCTTGTTCATCCTTGTCAAGCTTTGTGGTAATTGCCATGGGAGTTTTGCTTGTCTTAGCCCCTTCAAGCCCAAATCTCTTAATAAGCTCCTTCGTATACTTGGCTTGATTGATGAATATCCCATCCTTCCTTTGCTTGATTTGGAGACCAAGGAAATAGTTAAGCTCGCCCATCATAGACATCTCAAACTCCTCTTTCATGCATGATTCAAAAGCTTTGCAAAGATTTTCATTAGTAGAACCAAATATGATATCATCAACATATATTTGAACTATAAGTATATCATTTTCAACATGTTTTGTAAACAAAGTAGTGTCTATTTTTCCTTTATTAAAACCATTAGAAATTAGAAATGAAGAAAGTCTTTCATACCAAGCCCTAGGGGCTTGTTTTAAACCATAAAGAGCTTTGTCAAGTTTGAAAATAAAATCCGGATGTGTAGGATCAACAAACCCGGGGGGTTGTTCAACATACACCTCCTCTTCAATAAATCCATTTAAGAAAACACTTTTTACATCCATTTGAAAAAGTTTAAAATCTTTATAAGAAGCAAATGCAAGTGTCATCTGTATGGCTTCAAGCCGTGCTACGGGTGCAAATGTTTCCTCAAAATCGATACCTTCGACTTGAGTGTAACCTTGGGCCACTAACCTAGCTTTATTTCTAACAACATTTCCCGACTCATTCAACTTGTTCTTAAAGATCCACTTAGTACCAATTGTTGGTCTATCGTGGGGCCTAGGAACAAGATGCCAAACTTGATTGCGCTCGAATTGATTGAGCTCCTCTTGCATGGCTAGCAACCAATATGAGTCGCCCTCGGCTTCGAGGATGTTCTTTGGTTCAAAGTGAGAAATAAAAGCATAGTGTCCACAAAAATCATGAAGTTTAGAACGAGTAGTTATCCCTTTTGATACTTCACCTATAATAAGATCCTTGGGATGATGTGGATTGTATCTCCAATCTTTTGGAAGTGGTTGAGTAGTCTCCACTTCAACTTCTTGAATTTCTTTTCCTTAAACCTCAAATTCTTGAGCTTCATTTCCTCCATCATCCTTTGGTATGTCTTCAATAGTAGGTGAGTCCTTCAAAGTAGTTTACTCCATGTCTTCATTTAGGGAATCTATTTCTACAACATTCTTAGCAAACACATTAGATTCTTCAAACTTTACATGTATAGATTCTTCAATAGTTAAGGATGACTTATTGAAAACTCTATAAGCTTTACTAGTATTAGAGTAACCAACAAAAATTGCTTCATAAGACTTTGCATCAAATTTACCTAAATTATCTTTAGTGTTCAAAACAAAACATTTACAACCAAAAACTTTAAAGTATGAAAATTTTGGTTTTCTAGAAAAATAGATCTCAAAAGATATTTTTGAAGTATTTTTGCATAAGAAAAATCTATTTTATATGTAGCAAGATGTGTTAACGGCCTCGGCTCATAGGTAATGAGGGAGACCGTACTCATTTATCATTGTCCTAACCATCTCTTGTAATGTACGATTTTTCCTCTCAACGACTCCATTTTGTTGTGGAGTTCTAGGACAAGATAGTTCATGCTTAATTCCATGAAGATGAAAAATGAATAAAGTGATTAGCAGTATAGGATCTCTCTAAGGTTGTTAAGCCAAGAGCTTAGAGACCAAAGCTCTGATACCAATTGAAAAACACTTAGAGGGGGGTGAATAGGTGTTAATGCTAATCTAATGATCTTTTTAAACAAGTAAGTGTATATGATGCAAACGGTCACTCAAAGTAAGAAATTAAAGCCGAATTCCCCGTGAAGGGATCTAGAACTTCTCCTCTTTGATTCCTCTAGATTATGAGTTGAGGCCCGTAATTGCTTTCTTGTTGAGATGAGTAAAGACCGAAAAATGCAAGTAATGTAATGGATGCAATAATGAAGTGCACACAAGAGATATCACATGATAAAAATGTAAAGCAATAAAAGGCAATAAGGAAATCAATCGCAAACACAAGGGATTTGTTTCGAGGTTCGAGCCACCGCTCTACGTCCCCGCCTTCACCACCGTGAAGGGTTTCCACTATATCCACCGAGGAAATTACAAGAGGTCTACCGAAGACCGGAGTACCGAACTCCCACCAATCCAACCCTCTACACAAGAGGGATCTCAACACAAAGGTAGAACAAGTAACAAGGTGATCAACAAGGACCACACACTTCTCTCTTACAACTCCTTATAGAATGAGGAAGAATTTTGGCTCAAGAAGTGTAGTGAGAAAATTCAGTTGAAAAGAAAGCAAAATAGCTTGAAATTAACTGAAAAATAGTAACCAAGAATGCACTTAGAAAATTGAGAGCTTTTGAAACTTTTCTTTCTTTTGAAAAACTTGAAAACAAGGGAATTTTTCTTGATTTTTACAAGTGACCAATGCCATCTATTTATAGGGATTAGAGGAGATCTAATCATCATTATAACTAGCTAAATAGGTCAGGAAATAGCCCCCAAAAATTCAGAGAGGACTGACCAAAACATCTCAATCAAATCCAATGATTAAAACTCTGAAAACTAGCCGTTGGGGCTGCTAGCGGCTGTCGATCGACTTGCCCGGTCGACCGGCAGTCCATTGGTAAACTAGCCGTTGGACTCGGTCGACCGGTCGGTCGACCGGCAGCTAAAAAAAAAAGATCTCTTTGTTCTGTCGGTCGACCGGCCCGGTCGACCGACAAAACCCGAGAGCAAGGGTCTTTCAGTCGGTCGACCGGTCTGGTCGACCGGCAGACGTGCACAAACGTGCACACCAAGACCACAAGGCCCGGTCGACCGGTGCGGTCGACCGATCCGGCCTGAAATGGATCCGGTCGACCGCCCGGTCGACCAAAAAGCCTGAAACAGGATTTTTCTAGGAAAATTTTTGAACATTGAAAAATTTTCAAAATAATTTTGTGAGGCTATATGATTAAGTATCATGCTATAAGGGTTGGTATACATGATATAAACAAGATGAAAAAATATAAAATAATTTGAGTCATGTATAACCATCAAAACATGCACCTAAATCATTTACCCAAAACAAAAACCGTATTTTGAAAAAATGAAAATGTGTGTGTGTTTTCTTGAGCCAACTTATCTAACTTCATTCTTTAACAAACTAATTCTTACAAAGGTTCTAGGTGACTACAAGGTCTTCAAATTAGGGCTTCTCCATGGAATGTTGCATAGCTTGAATTCTTGAACCCGAATTGAGTCATCTTGAGTCAAAAGTACCTTCCTTTATGGAAGAACACAACTTGAATCCTTAGAACCCTGAAACACACTTAAACACTAGAAAATGATTAGTACAAATAACTATATATGTTTTGTAATCATCAAAACTCAACAACCGAGTGATTGTAACCTTGGGCCAACAGATTAGCCCCCCATGACTGTCGATAGTGGATAAGCCATCAGAGAGTAGCAGATTAGTCAGTCTGTTGATAGGCCCACTGGCTATCGACAAACATAGCTCAGTTTATCTATAGACCCCTCTCATGGCTATCAACAATGAAAACTCGAGAGTTGGGTTTTATGCAGTTTGTCAACAGGCCCTCCTGGCTATCAATAGACACGTGTTCTAGACGGTTTTCAAGTTGGATTCTGAGTTCAATTCTATTCTGAATTCTGAGGTTTTTTTATTTTCTTTTCTTCGTGGGATCTCTACCTATATATTGGAGAGTGTACCCTTATTTGTATCCTAGGAAAGGATCCACGAGAGAGAGTTTATATTTGATAGGCCTAGGGTTAGTTTGCTTGTGGGATTTCTACGGCCGAGTGCGTGGATTCTCTAGTTGGATCTTCGAAACAATTTGTAACCCTTGTGACTCAGTTGTTTGATTAAAAACTTCCCCTTCTGTCCCGAGGACATAGGCATAGGCAAGTTGTCAAACTTCGTTAAATCATTTATTCTTTCTCTTTTAGTATTCGGTTCATGCTATATTGTTTGTAATTGACTCGGCATTTGAAAACACTAATCTTGGTGTGATTGATGTGTCATTTGGTTTCCTCTAAAAATCGCTCAATTGCTTCCTCCTCCGATACCCCAACAAGCGATATCAGAGCTTCCTATGTTTGATCGGGATCGTGTGTCGATACCAAGAGTATTATGGTCTGTTCGGCAGAGGTGGTGTGTCGATCTAGGAGCAACATTGGTCTATTTGTGGGATTGTGTGTCGATCTCAAAATAATATTGGTATTGTTCGTTGGAATCGAATTCGGTGGAGCAATTCACCTTTGGAAACTTGTCGACGATTACGTTTGGAGGTAAAGATTCGATCCTTTTTTTATTTAAATTTGTTTTCACTAATTGTTTCCACATCATTGTTGGGTTTTTTTGGAGGATATGACTAGAGTTAATCAGTCTACGGTGAAGACTATGAACATCCACCAGTCAAAGATCGATGTAGTAAAGTTTGATAGCATAAACAATTGGAAGGGCAAGAGAGATGTTGTTAAGTCCAAAACTGATAATTGTCAGTTGAAAAATAATTAGTGTGCTTATTGTAAAGAGAAAGAACACTGAAAATTGATTGTTCAAACCTTAAGAAGAAGGAGTCAAAGTCCGAGGCAATCTCACACAGGTGGTCAGTACACAGGTTGGTGGTACTTCATAAGAAGATGAATCAGACTCAGACTCAAATGTTTTCTCATTCTCAGTCACTCCTACTGTTAACTACTTAGAGAAATCTGAGTGGATATTGAATACGAGTGGTTCCTATCACGTTTGTTCCAAACGGGAGTGATTTGCTAGTTTTGAAAAACTAAATGGAGGCTTGTTATCATTCGGCGATGGTCACACATGCCATATTGAAGGGATATGTATCGTTCACATCAAGTTGTTTAATGAGATGGTAAGAAATTGAAAGATGTGAGATTGTATCTCAGTTGAATAATAATATGATTTCAGTTGGAGCTTTGGAGGCGCAGGGCTTTAGGGAGACTCTTGGAGAATGTATTCTTAAGATGTTGAGTGGCTCATTGATAATTCTGAAGGGCATTCGATGCAACAACTTGTACTACTTGAAGAGTATTGTAATTATTAAAAATTTGATAGTTTTAGAATATTTGGAAGACGATTCTACCAAGTTATAGCAGATAAGGCTCGAACAGGTTGGTTTGGATTCTTTGCAAGGTCTGGTGAATCAAGGATTATTGGAAGGTACGTTGACCCGTAATTTGAAATTTGGTAAACATTATGCTCTAGAGAAGAAGACGAAGGAGAAATTTGGCACCGTTAGTTACTGCTCGGAAGGTCTTCTTGATTGTGTTCACGTTGATATTTAGGGTCCTACCAAGACTACATCACTTTGTGGCCATCGGTATTTTATCTCTTTTATTGATGATTAATTTAGGTGTTGTTGAGTATATCCTATGAGATAAAGATTTAAAGTCCTAAATTTGTTCGTGAATGAAAAAATATGATGGATCAAGATGCTCTAATTTAATCATGTTGGGAAGTACATGTATCGCTTCATGCAATTTGGCCAGAACAATGGTTTGAAGATGCACTTCACTGTTGGAAAATATAGGGTGGCTAAGGAGATAAATCAGTCCTTGCTGGAGAAGGTTCAGTATTTGTTGTCTAATTTATCATTAGATAAATCATTTTAGGTTGAGATTTTGAAATATGCTAGCCATTTCTTGAATAGTTTGTAGTCGACTACAATAGGAGATAAAACTCCATTAGATATTTGGTCAGGTGGAGCTGCTTAGAATTATGATTTGCTGCGGGTATTCAGATATTCAGCCTACTTTAGTGTCAAAAGATGACAAGTTGAATCCACAAGTAAAGAAATTTATGTTTTTAGGAGTCAAATTTTTTTTTGAAAGGTTACAAGTTGTGAGACTCTGAAAATAAGAGGATCGTGTTGAACAGGTATGTCATATTTAATGAAGCTTCATTGTAGAAGTCTTCCTTCTCAACAGGTGGAGATGATGAAAACCAATGATGTATCACAGGGGGTGGAGGCTGATGCTACTCCACCATCTCCAGTTGGTTCAGTATCAGTTGAGATCTCACCAGATGTGACACCGGGTGGAGATCACATAACCGTGTTGGATACTGAACAAGTTAATTTGAGTGCAGTGAAAGGAACCAAGAAAAACCTACAACATTGGGTTATGAAGAAGCGTGGATCTCAAGTTGGTGAGCCAAATCAGCTCAAATTGAAGGTCGTTGGTCTCTATGATGGTATTGGTAAGAAGATCCATATGACTCAGCCAGTTAGGTTCGTTGCTGTAGGTTGGTATCGGTTGATGGTTGAGATTTTCAGAGCTCATTTAGATGAACTATGTGTGATTTGGTCTCGTTGGGCATGGGTACATAGGCAACCGTAAAGACACAACCGGTTGGATGAGCTGAAATTGGTTGATTCGTTGTGTTCCACTCAGATTTGACAAATCTTCACTGAGGTGGAGAATTATGGGAGAAGATCAGATGATAAAAATTAGGTAGGATTTTTTAACTCAGTGGAATAGAGCAAAGACATTGGAGTTCGAAGTGCACGAGGTGCATAGTGCAAAGAAGAAGAAAAAAGAAGCAGTTCCAGGCTATTGTCGATTGGCCCCCATGACTTTCGACAGCGGATATGTGGATACGCCAACAGAAAGCAGCAGATTAGTCAATCTGTTGACATGTATAGTTCAGTCTTTCGATAGCCCCCGATGGCTGTCGACAGCGAAAACCCGAGAGGTGGGTCTTATGCAGTCTGTCGACAGGCCCTCCTGGCTGTCCACAGACACGTGCTCTGAGCGATTTTCAAGTTGGATTCTAAGTTCGTTTCTGATCCGACTTCAGAGTTTTTTATTTTTTTTCTTCATCGGATCTCTGCCTATATATTGGAGGGTGTTTTACCCTTATTTGTATTGTTGGAAAGGATCCGCAAGATAGAGTTTGTATTTGAGAGTTCTAGGGTTAGTTTGCTTGTGGGATTTCTACGGCCGAGTGCGTAGATTCTCTAGTTGGATTTTCAGATCAATTTGTAACCCTATAACTCTATTGTTTGAATAAGATCTTCTCCTTTCTGCCTCGAGGAGGTCGGCAAGTTGTCGAACCTCGTTAAATCATCTGTTCTCTCTTTATTATTTGGTTTGTGCTATATTGTTCGTGATTGACTCGGCATTTGGAAACACTGATCTTGGCGTGATTGTCGTGCTGTTTGGATTCCTCCGGGAGTCGTTCATTTGCTTCCTCCTTCTAGACCCCAACAAGCCTTAGGTGCACACAACAATTCTTTAATTGGTATGAGAGTCATGGTGCTCTTTTTAGGTTCTAGACCTAATTTACCTAAATTTATGTTTAACTCTAATTTGATAAGAACAGGATTTTATATAAACCTTGATTCATCATATGATGATGAATAAATCGTAGATTAAGCTATGTTAAACTTTTACGATATATAAATGTGTTCACTAGAGATACATGATGTCAGTCAAATTGAGTTGTAAACCTCATGAATTTGCGTTAGATATAACAGATTCGAAGCAACTCGTGAAACAACCTGAAATGTTGAATCTAGAACTTAATAGAAATATCTTGATAAGGAACGAATTATAATTGAATTGTTCATTATATGTTTTAGAAGATCGAGACTTGTAGGATGGAGTCATTAAACAATGGTAATACACACTTTTGAAGATGGGCCTCTCCCACCCACTTGTAATATATGAAGGAACAAATAACATATTATAATATTAGTCCCATTTTGCTCATCGCGTCTCTCGTTCACAGGCGTCACCGTGCTATCGGAGCCATTAAGCCGGGTGGGGCCCACTGGGTCCCACCCGGAGGCCCACCGTGTTGTGCGCGCTATCCAATCACAACAACCAAACAATAGAGAATCCCAAGATCTCCAGCACAAAGAACAACCCAACAATCTCACGAAGAACACACAAATTACAAAGACAAGATTTAACGAGGTTCGGCCTCAATGCCTACGTCCTCGGGGCAATCAATGGAGAGAATTTTTATTTAGGAAGATGATTACAATAGCTCTTCTTCTCTTTGAATGCAAGAGAACTCTCAGCTAATACAATTTCGCAGAGATATATGTTGGCCCAAAGGCCTTCCACTCTAGTTTTGATGATGATTAACTCATGTAGTTATGTGTACTAATAATCTTGTGATTTTAGTTTCAGATCATTAATCAAGTTATTAGTTGGTGATTAGCTTCAACAAGATGATTTGGAAGCTTTCACATGTTGATTCAAGAGCCCGAGCGTCGAAGATCATATATAGCACTTGCTCGGTGGATCAAAGAGTTTTGGATCGAGTCGGCTTGGAGATTGCGCTCTACAAGAAGACTTCGGTACCTAGTTTAGTTTTGTGTTTAGATCCAAATTGTAAAGATTAGAATAGTATGATAATGCTCAAGTTCACAACACACACGTTTCATGTTTTGAATATTGGTTTTCGTTTTTCGGTTTTAGGTTTAACCGATCTTGGTTTTCATGAATAGATATTATATCAAAACAAGTTTACATGGTTTAATGTATATATGATTTGTTCTATATACATGCATGCTTCAACTACTTAGGCAAACTTAATTTGATATACCTATTCATGTGTTTTATGTTTTGGTATTTTTGACAAAACATATTTTGGAATTAATGACAAAAACTATGATATATATATGTTTCATGTATATTGGATTTCTATCCATATGCATCATGCTTCAAAGTGTTTAAATATCATGTTTTTGTATTTGGAAGAGTTTTGGACAAAACGTATTTTCTATTCAAAATCTAAGTTTTAGAAAATACAGTTTTTGGTTTTTGGTAAAAATGATTAGACACAAAAATAGTTCATATTGATTGATATTTGAGCTAAACTTTTTACCACTTGTTTATATATCAATGCAAAATGATAAAACTATTTTTGGTGTTTTTTTTTGAAAAGATAAAAGAATTTTTAAACATGTTTCTAACCCAGTTTTCTGTTCCAGGCTTCAACCAGTCGACTAGTCTTCTGACAAGTCGACTTGGCATGAAGTCGGTCGACCGGGTCGGTCGACCGACGTGCACAGATTTGTGCACGTTTGGCAGACACTGGACGGTCGACCGTCCGGGTCGACCAGGTCAGAGAGCAGAGCTCACTGTTTGTTTGGGTCGACTGGGGCGGTCGACCGGTAGCTGGCAATGGGCAAAATTTGACCATTGGACGGTCGACCGGCCGGTCGACCGGCAGTGTATTTCTGGCATTTTCTGCTGCCAACGGCTATATTTTTCTAGGGTCTATAAATACCCCATTGGAAAGAGTTTTTCTCTAAGATTTTTTGTGCGAATTTTTTCCTACTCTCTGGTGTTTTCACAGCAATCAAAAGAAGTTTTTGAACTCAAATTGAACAATCTATTTGGAGTTTTTGTTAGGGTTTGGAAAACCAAAGAAAAGGGTTTTTTGGGAAAAAGATTTTGATTCATCTTCTATATCTTTGTTTCAGTTTTTCCCAAAGATTTTCTTTGTGATTTTGATTTCCATTCCATTGGTTTTCTCCACACTTGAGCTAAAATCTACTATCTCTTCTATAGGATCTTTGTGTGGGAGAAAGAAATTGTTTGTGGTTGCTTGTTGGACCACTAAGTTGTCAGCCCTCCATTTACTTTGCTTTGTGCTTTTCCCTCTTGGGTGGAGGAGGTTGTTTGTGCAAGTAGTTTGTATCCCTCAAGTTGTGAGGTGATCCTTACTTAGCTTTGTGCTAATCCCTCGGGTTGTGAAGTGATTGTTTAGTTGGATTGGAGCTTGCCTCAAGGAGGAGGTTGTGGTTGTAAAGAGAGGAGTTGGGTACTCCTTGTGAGAGTTCTTTGTGGACTTGCTAGTGGATTAGAAATCCTTCGTGTGTCGAAGGCGGGGATGTAGAGCTGGGTGCTCGAACCTCGTAACATATCTTGTTGTTTGCGCTTGATCCATTGACTCTCTCTATCTCTCTCTTTACTTTGTGCCTTGCAAATATTCATATTGTGCATTCATAATTGCTTGGCTTGGTTGTGTGTGCATCATTTGTTGATTGCACTTGAGTGTATTGCATTAAATTTTTAAATTCCGCATTGAGTTGACTAGATTAGCATAATCACCTATTCACCTCCCCTCTAGGTGTTCTTTCAATTGGTATCAGAGCTAGTGCTCCTGATATTAAGGTTTAACCACCTAGGAGTGAGATCTTGTTTTGCTAATCTTCATTTGCATTGTTCATTTGCACTCATTTAGTTTGCTCTCATGGATAGCCCTCCTATGTTTGACCATATTAGACTTGATATTTGGAAGGCCAATATGAGTAGCCATTTGAAAAGACTAGGACATCTAGTTTATCAAGCCTCCACTATGGAATCATTCCCTAATAGTAGCAAGCATAAAAGGCTAATGCATTAGCACTTAGAGCACTTAGAGCATCTCTTAGTGAACATCTTTTACCGGTGTTTGATCGTTATGACTCGGCTTTTGCAGTTTGGAGCTTATTGACGTCTCCCGAGCTTCCAAGGATTATCAATAAGATGAGGAGATCTATGAGAGAAAAGTCCAAAGAGCATTGCCTCATGGCCCAAGGGAATAACTCCCTTGAGGTACAATCGGATTCTCAAATAGATGATAGCTCTAGTTCCTATTGTCATGGTTATTTTGAAGTTCAAACATTGAATTTGGAACTTGCTCAAAAGCTTGAAAATTTATTGAAAAACACAATCTTTTGAAAGAGGACAACCTTGTTTTGAAAAATGAATTAAAGGATTTGTGTTCTAATTTTGAATTGGTTTTGCAAGAGAAGAAAGAGATTACTAGTGAACGTGACTCACTAAAATCTCAACTAGACCTTACCCTTAATGAGATTGATGTTTTAAAAAGCAAAAATGATTGTGATGATGTTGTGAAGCACAATGAGATTTTATCTTCAAAATTGGATTTTACTTTTAAAGATAACCTTATTTTGAAAAATAAAATTGATTCAATTACAAAAGAATTGGATTTAGTTTTAAAGAAAAATGAATCTTTAAAAATTGAAATTGATTCTCATGTGTGCCATGCTAGTATAGCTTCTTCTTCTTCTTGCACACCTATTGCATGCTCCACTTTATCTTCCACTATTGAAAATGATATAAATGTTTTGAAGAAAAGTGTTGAATATTTGGGCTCCACTTTGAGCCAATGCACATTGAATCATTCACGTTTGGAAACCTTGGTTCGCAAGAAACAAGGTCCATCTTTGCATGCACACCCTACACGGCATACACATGCTTCCCACGGTCACCACCATTACATGTATGCTCATGTGTACACATGTACACATTGTGGTCGAAAAGGCCACCTTGCTAGATTTTGTTATGATCGTGTTTATCATGAAAATTTAGCAACTAATTTTGTTTGGGTGAGAAAAGAAACTAACCCCTATGGACCCAAAAGAAAATGGGTACCAAAGACCACCTCCATGCTTTTTGATGTAGGTGGGAGCTCTCGCATCACGTGAGAGTGTTGGAGCCTTGAGGTGGATGCGTTCTAAGCTTAAAAGAGAACCATTTGAATGCTTTACTCTCAAGGGGATTTGGTGGGAGGACCACCATGGTTTGGAGAACTAGAGATGCACCTTCATCGTTTTGGTATCATTCTCTAACTCCCGTTTTTATTATGCTTGTCTTTCATGTTCATCAATTTATAGCATGCCATGGTTTATTGTTCATTATGCTTATGTCATGTTGATTAGAATAGTGTTATACATGTTTAGTTACTTGAACACCCATGTTTTATATGGATCTATATTTAGTGTTCTCACCTTGTTTAAACTAACATGTATGCCCTAGATCTAATGCACATGCATATGCATTATGACCATTTGGATGTTTATGATTGTATGATTTTTGTTTTGATTGAATCATGTTTTATTGTTTTATGATTAGTATGATGTTTGCCATGTTTATTAGACTTATGCTTTACATGATTAGTTGTTGAGACACCCATGTTTAGTATGGACTCATATTTTGTGTTCTCTTTATGTTTTAGCTATCATGTTAATCATAGTTCTAATGCACATGTCCTTGTCATGCCAATCATATGGTTGACTATGACTTTTTATTTTAATAATTCATGTTTTGATTATTATGTTTATCATGTTGGGTTATGATTCCCGTTTTATGCTTAATGATTTGATTACTTGTTTAGATGTTAGTTTTCATTAAGACTAGAATTTATACTTGCACATGTAGTGGGACACAAATAAATCTTTATATATGTTTGTGCTTGGATGCTTATTTGTACCCATTAAATGTGCTAGTATAGCTTAGTTTTGATGATTCATGCATTTTAAACTTGTATTCCTATTTTTGGATTTGTTTTATGTGTATGAGTTTTCATTTCATGTATATGTTTATTTTGCCAAACCTTAAGATATACATGTATACCCTTTGAGTCATTTGCCTTTCATGCATATCTATATATATGGACTCAATTGTGTTTAGGGATATGTATGTATACTTATTGTGTTGACAATTCATACATATACCTTGAAATGAAATTAGTTTTGGTGAAAATTCAGTTTGTCTTGATTTCGTGATTATTTGTTTAACTTCATGTATATGTCCATCTTGTTCAAACTATCATTTATACATATACATCCTTGAGCCACGTGCCTTCATGCATATACTTTTGTGGACTCATCATGTTTAGGATATGTATGTATACTTTAGTTTGTACATGACATACATATGCATTGAAGTTCATATCATTTGGATGAATTTCATGTTTGCTAAGTGATTTCACATTTATAATGAATCTCATGTTTTTAAGATAATTTCAATTGGTGATTTCACATCTTAGATGAATTTCTATTGGTAATGAAAATCTAGTTTTTCAAGTTTTCATGTTTTCAAGGAATTTCATATGAGCTTAATGGAATATTTTCATGTTGACATGTGTCACATTTTACTTGTACACTCACTTTATTAGTTTACTCATGATTTGTTTTCATGAGAATTTGATATGAGCTTTATGGACTTTGAGTATTTAGTGATCATGTGATTTACATGTGTTTCATGAAAAATAATTTTATTTCATTCCTTACTTGAAGGATTTCGTACTAGTTAACAAGATTTCCCATTTAACTAGTTCGTATTCTTCACTATGGTAGAGATTTTCAAACAAAGCTTATTTTCAAACTTATTTTTGAAAACCCCTACCTTCTATGGGAGGATGGATGGGAGATCATGTTCATGTATGCTTTAAAATGAAAATCATTTAAAACTTGAACCATGATTGGGAGGCTAGGTAATATGAGATATACATTTGATCTTATTGTTATTTCAATTGGTATCATTGAATTCTTTCAATTGGTATCAATCTTGACATTTCTTGTATACTCATATATATTTTGTATGTATGTATGCTTTCAATTCCAAGAATATCAATTTCTATTGGTATCTATTTTCATATATATATATATATATATATATATATATATATATATATATATATATATATATATATATTATTTGTGCTTATTATATCCCTATATCTTTAAGCACAAAATCTTGTTTATGCTAGTGCTTGAGTTTTAACTTTGTTTCAATTGATTACTTTTAAATTGGTATCAAGCCTTTGCATCATTTTAGTTTGTATTTCATAAAGGGGGAGAAAAATTGATTTTGTCTTTCAATTGGTATTTGATTCCCACTCCCTTACTTTATGATAGAAGATAAAATTCATATTGGTATCATATGTTCAAAATGAAAATTATTTACAATTGGTATCAAATATTTGTGTTTAGACATTCAAAATTCATTATGTTTAATTTCAAATTGGTATCAAAATTGTCATGTGTTTTTGTTTAAAATTGGTATCAATATTTTTTTTTTGTTTCCTTTCAATTGGTATCAAGATGCTATTCTTTGACATATTTTCAATTGGTACCTTAATTGATTGTCACCCTTAATTGGCTTTGTGTTTGTTTTAGACAAAAGGGGAGAACATTGTTTTATTGCTTTTAACCCCTCATTGATTCATTATTTCGAACAAAAAGGGGGAGAAAAAATTTATGAATTTAATTTTGTTTTTACCCCTCATCGAAGATTGATTCTTTGTATTAAAAAGAGGAGAAGATTTTGTTTTGTTTTGGTTTGTACCCCTTTGTTGATGATTGACAAAAAGGGGGAGAAGAATTTGAGTTTATATGCATGTTTATGTTTTTCATATATTAAGTTTAATTTAGTTTAATTTGTAATTGGTATCTAGATCATGTTTTGTAATTGGAGGTTTTGTAATTGGTATCTAGAGCATGTTTTGCTTTAAACATTTCATTGGTATCTAGAACCTTTATTGTTTATGCATTTATATGCATTCATGTTTAAGAACCTTTATTGCATATTATTTATTGTTTATTTGTTTATGCATGAGTTAAGGGGGAGCTTCTTTGAAGCTTAACTTTAATCCAAGCATATATAACTCCATGAGTTTTGTTATCATCAAAAAGGGGGAGATTGTTGGCCCAAAGGCCTTCCACTCTAGTTTTGATGATGATTAACTCATGTAGTTATGTGTACTAATAATCTTGTGATTTTAGTTTCAGATCATTAATCAAGTTATTAGTTGGTGATTAGCTTCAACAAGATGATTTGGAAGCTTTCACATGTTGATTCAAGAGCCCGAGCGTCAAAGATCATATATAGCACTTGCTCGGTGGATCAAAGAGTTTTGGATCGAGTCGGCTTGGAGATTACGCTCTACAAGAAGACTTCGGTACCTAGTTTAGTTTTGTGTTTAGATCCAAATTGTAAAGATTAGAATACTATGATAATGCTCAAGTTCACAACACACACGTTTCATGTTTTGAATATTGGTTTTCGTTTTTCGGTTTTAGGTTTAACCGATCTTGGTTTTCATGAATAGATATTATATCAAAACAAGTTTACATGGTTTAATGTATATATGATTTGTTCTATATACGTGTATGCTTCAACTACTTAGACAAACTTACTTTGATATACCTATTCATGTGTTTTATGTTTTGGTATTTTTAACAAAACATATTTTGGAATTAATGACAAAAACTATGATATATATATATATATATATATATATATATATATATATATATATATGTTTCATGTATATTGGATTTCTATCCATATGCGTCATGCTTCAAAGTGTTTAAATATCATGTTTTTGTATTTGGAAGAGTTTTAGACAAAACGTATTTTCTATTCAAATCCAAGTTTTAGAAAATACAGTTTTTTGTTTTGGTAAAATGATTAGACACAAAAATAGTTCATATTGATTGATATTTGAGCTAAACTTTTATCACTTGTTTATATATCAATGCAAAATGATAAAACTATTTTTGGTGTTTTTTTTTGGGAAAAGATAAAAGAATTTTTAAACATGTTTCTAACCCAGTTTTCTGTTCCAGGCTTCAACCAGTCGACTAGTCTTCTGACAAGTCGACTTGGCATGAAGTTGGTCGACCGGGTCGGTCGACCGACGTGCACAGATTTGTGCACGTTTGGCAGACACTGGACGGTCGACCGTCCGGGTCGACCGGGTCAGAGATCAGAGCTCTCTGTTTGTTTGGGTCGACCGGGGTGGTCGACCGGTAGCTGGCAACGGGCAAAATTTGACCGTTGGACGGTCGACCGGCCGGTCGACCGGCAGTGTATTTCTGGCATTTTCTGCTGTCAACGGCTTTATTTTTCTGGGGTCTATAAATAACCCATTGGAAAGAGTTTTTCTCTAAGATTTTTTTGTGCGAATTTTTTCCTACTCTCTGGTGTTTTCACAGCAATCAAAAGAAGTTTTTGAACTCAAATTGAACAATCTATTTGGAGTTTTTGTTTGGGTTTGAAAAACCAAAGAAAAGGGTTTTTGGGGAAAAAGATTTTGATTCATCTTCTATATCTTTGTTTCAGTTTTTCCCAAGGATTTTCTTTGTGATTTTGATTTCCATTCCATTGGTTTTCTCCACACTTGAGCTAAATCTACTATCTCTTCTATAGGATCTTTGTGTGGGAGAAAGAAATTGTTTGTGGTTGCTTGTTGGACTACTAAGTTGTCAACCCTCCATTTACTTTGCTTTGTGCTTTTCCCTCTTGGGTGGAGGAGGTTGTTTGTGCAAATGGTTTGTATCCCTAAAGTTGTGAGGTGATCCTTACTTAGCTTTGTGCTAATCCCTCGAGTTGTGAAGTGATTGTTTAGTTGGATTGGAGCTTGCCTCAAGGAGGAGGTTGTGGTTGTAAAGAGAGGAGTTGGGTACTCCTTATGAGAGTTCTTTGTGGACTTGCTAGTGGATTAGAAATCCTTCGTGTGTCGAAGGCGGGATGTAGAGCTGGGTGCTCGAACCTCGTAACATATCTTGTTGTTTGCGCTTGATCCATTGACTCTCTCTCTATCTCTCTCTTTACTTTGTACCTTGCAAATATTCATATTGTGCATTCATAATTGCTTGGCTTGGTTGTGTGTGCATCATTTGTTGATTGCACTTGAGTGTATTGCATTAAGTTTTTAAATTCCGCATTGAGTTGACTAGATTAGCATAATCACCTATTCACCCCCCTCTAGGTGATCTTTCAATATAAACCCTAGAATCAACATTAGGCTTAAATACCTCACATCAGCGGAGCAGCAGATTTCACCCAAACCCGACTGTCGGTCGATCGGGACGGTCGACCGACCTCCTCTTCCGGTCGACCCGACGGTCGACCAAAGAAACCCGAGAGTTGGGTTGTTTACAGTCAGAGCACTTCGGTCGACCCGCCGGTCGACCGCCCAAAATCCTGTGCATGCTGTGCACGTCGGTCGACCGGCCCGGTCGACCGACCCGCCTGTCTTCTGCTGCTGCTATTTCCTGCCGCTGTCCCTTTGCCTTTCATCGTCGACTTCCTTGGCGATCTTCGACGGCACTTGGCAATCTTCTACAGCACTTGACATGGCATCACCTCCTTTAATATCCTCTCTCCTCCAACAATTCTCCACCTCGGTGAAGATTTCCAAATCTGAGCCGAATTTCGACTCGATAGCGGCTGCACCAACATGGTTGCCTACGTACCCCTGCCCAAGGATCAAGCTGTTCGTAGTTCATCCAAATGAGCTTCAGCAAGCTCAATTCACCTGAAGGACATGGAGCAATTCTTTGCAGTGTGCAAACTTCACCCCCGACACCACCTTTGTTAGCATATCGGCCGGATTCTCCGAAGTGTGAATCTTCAACAAGTCAATGTCACCTTCCTCTAGAATCTCCCGAACAAAGTGATACCTGACATCAATATGCTTCGTCCTTGCATGATAGACCTGATTCCTTGCCAAGTAGATGGCACTCATGCTGTCACAGTTTATCTTCAATATATCCTGTTCCACGCCCAAGTCATCAAGCAACCCCTGAAGCCAGATTGCCTCCTTCATGGCCTCTGTCATAGCCATATATTCAGCCTCTGTGGTCGACAATGCGACGGTAGACTGAAGTGTGGAGCGCCAACTCACCGGTGCCTGTGAGAATGTGAAGACATATCCCGTCGTCGACCGGCGTTTGTCAAGGTCACCTGCATAGTCTGAGTCCACATACCCTATGCACTCCTGCTTTCCGGTGTTGTCCTTCTCGAATACTAGGCCTACATCAACGGTTCCCTTGATGTACCTCAGAATCCATTTCACAGCTTCCCAATGACCCTGTCCAGGATCATGCATGTATCGACTCACCATGGAGACTGCCTGTGATAGATCTGGCCTCGTACACACCATAGCATACATCAAGCTACCCACAGCATTGGCATATGGTACATGAGACATATACTCACGCTCTTGAACATTCCTTGGAGACATCTTTGCTGACAATTTGAAGTGCGGCGCCATAGGTGTACTAACAGACTTAGTATCCTTGCTGATATTAAACCTCTGCAGTACCTTCTCCAAATAGCCCTTCTGTGTCAAACTTATCCTGCCAGCTTTCCTGTCTCTAGTGATCTCCATGCCCAATACTTTCCTTGCTTCCCCCAGGTCCTTCATCTCAAACTCTGACGATAACATCTTCTTCAGAGAGTCAATAGCAGATCTCGACCTAGAAGCAATCAATATATCATCTACATAAAGAAGTAGATAGATATATTCACCTAATGGTAACTTGTTGTAGTACACACATGGGTCGAAATGGCTACGTGTGTACTTCTTCTTCCTGATGAAGCTATCAAATCGCTTGTACCACTGTCTAGGAGACAGCTTCAAACCGTACAGCAATTTCTTTAGCTTACATACTAACTCTTCCTTCCCTGCAGCTTTGTAACCTGTGGGCTGTGTCATATAGATCTCCTCCTCAAGATCGCCGTGGAGAAAGGCGGTCTTCACATCAAGTTGGTCAAGTTCCAACTCATTCTGCGCCACCAAAGCAATAGAATCCGAATAGACGAGTGTTTAACTACCGGGGAGAACGTCTCGTTATAGTCGATTCCTTCTCTCTGAGCGTAGCCTTTAGCCACCAGCCTTGCCTTGTAGCGCACTGCATCTTCTTGGAGAGATCCTTGCTTCTTAGCAAATACCCACTTGCACCCTATGGCCTTCTTCCCCTTGGGCAACTTAGTAAGTTCCCATGTGTTGTTCTTGTAGAGAGATTTCATCTCTTCATCCATGGCCTCTTTCCACATCCTAGCTTCTGTACTGATCTCAGCTTCCCTGAAGGTAGATGGAATAGCCTCTTCAACAACTGGAAGTGCATACGCACGATCATATCAGTGGTGAGCCAACCTTGTCTCCTAGTGTTCCTCCGTGGTCTTCCAACTGCAGTAGAATCTGGAACAGTATCCATGACCTGCTCCTGATCCTCTTCAACATTTTCAGCATTTTCTTCAGCTACTTGATCACCACCCTGTGTCACCTCAGGAATGATCCGAACTGATACTGAATCCTCTAGAGATGGTGGATCTGCATCACTCTCCACCTGCTGCAATAGCTCCTTGGTCTTGCTGGTCTCCACCTGCTTAGAGACCGTAGGCTTCATCAAAGAAGCCTCATCGAATGTGACATCCCTGCTGATTATGAACTTGTTGTCCTTTTGGTCCCAAATCTTGAACCCCTTGGTTCCTCGCTTGAAGCCAACGAACACCCCTTTCTTTGCCCTTGGGTCCGACTTGTCTTCTTTGACATGGTAGTAGGCTGGACATCCGAAAACCCGTAGCAAATCATAGTCCTCAGCAGTTCTTCCTGACCAAGCTTCAAGAGGAGTCTTCCCCCTATTGCAGACGACGGCAACCTGTTCACAAGATGGCATGCATACCCCAAAGCTTCAGCCCAAAACTTCTTTGGTAGTCCTGCATTAGATAACATACACCAAACCTTCTCTAGCAAAGTCCGGTTAATCCTCTCAGCCACCCCATTTTGTTGCGGAGTCTCTCGTACTGTGAAGTGTCTCTCTATGCCCTCATCAAGGCATAGCTGTAGGAAAGGATCGGATTTGTACTCTCCTCCATTGTCAGAACGGAGAACCTTGACCTTCCTTCCCGTGCTTCTCTCCAGATTAGCCTTCCACTTCACAAACAGCTCTAGGACTTCATCTTTGTGTCGCATAGTGTACACCCAACATCGCCTAGAGTAGTCATCAATGAACGACACAAAATAGTGGTTACCTCCAATCGATGCAGTCTTGGTAGGTCCCCATACATCCGTGTGAACATAGTCAAGAATACCCTCCGTGCAGTGTGAAGCTGTGCCAAACTTCACCTTGGTCTTCTTGCCGATGATGCAATGTTCACATAGATCCAACTTGCAGGTCTCAGCACCCTTCAGCAACCCTTTCTTCACAAGAGTTTGCATTGATTTCTCCCCTGCATGTCCCAACCTCATGTGCCACAGCCGGGTTGAATCTTCCTTCTGACTGGTAGAAGCTGCCACCTGCCCTGTCACTGTACTACCCTTCAAGTAATACAAGTTGTTCCGGCGATCGGCCTTCAACACTACCATCGAGCCCTTTGTCATTTTAAGAACTCCTTCCTTAATAGACACTCCGAGACCCAATGATTCCAAAGCTCCTACAGAGATCAAGTTCCTCTTCAGCTGAGGTACATATCTCACTTCTTTCAGCTCTCTCACCATCCCATCAAACATCCTGATTGGAATAGTGCCAACACCCTCCATGATGCATAGATGATCATCGCCCATTACGACCGAACACCCCTCCAACTTCTCAAAACTGGTAAACCAGTCTCGATTAGGGCATACATGATATGTTGCACCTGTGTCCAAGATCCACTCGTTCTCACCCGAGTAGCCTATGACGGGAGTGGTAACTGAAAACGAGAACACCGAAGAATCCGAATCTGATCCATCTGCCTGTGATTTGCTGCTTGCAGTTTTTACCACTTTTGCGAGATTTGCTTCAGATTTTGATTCTTTCTTCTTTCCCTTGAACTTTGGACAGTCTACCTTCCAGTGCCCAATCTCTTTACAGAAAGCACACCGATTTCTCTTAAGATCCCTGAATCCCGACCTGGATTTCGATCTTCCTCTAATCTCCTTTCCCTTCCATGATGAACCTCTGCCTCTTACTTCCAATGCCTCCGCCGATGACCCTGACTGAGAAGGATGCCTCTCATTCTTCCTTGTGTCATAACTCATCAATGCAGACGATACCTCATCATAATCCAAGCTCTGCCTTCCATTAATGAAGGTCAGTGTGAATGTCTCGTACTCCTCTGCAGGAAGTGAATTCAGAAAAATGACCGCCTTATCTTCCTCATCTAGTGACATCCACATTTAGCAGATCTGTAAGAAGCTTCGTATATCGGTTGATGTGCTCATTTACTGTGCTCCCCTTCTTCATCCGAAACTGATACAGCTTTCTCTTAAACTGCAACCTGGACTCTACACTCTTCGTCAGGTACTTCTTTTCAAGGGTTTCCCACAGTTTCTTCGCTGACGTCTCATGTTGCATAAGGTATTTTATATCTTGTGACAAGCATGAACGTATTAAGCCACATGCCGACCTGTTCATCTTCGCCCACTCTTCATCAGTGGTAGTGTTCTTCTTCTTCGCCAATAGGAGAGTGTCTTCGAGGTTTGATGCATTCAGCGCATCCATAACCTCGCATCTCCACATACCAAAATTGTTAGTCCCATTAAACTTAACAACTTCAATCCTTGGGTGATTGTTCATTGTCTTAACAGATGCATTTTCTTCTGCCATTGAGATTTTTTTCTGATTCTCTATTTATGCGGAAGAACAACCAACTTGAAATAGATCTCTACTCAGATAAAAATAGGATTTTTACCTGTCCCTTGAAACCCTAGATCGAGTTTCTCACTGGATCTACTTCAACACAGATTCAACGAGCCCTCCTTGCGTCCTTCTGAGATCGACACACGATCTCCTCGAACACCCAATACCTCCGATCTGAGATCGACACACGATCTCAACCGGATCAGATCTCGAGCCCTTCGAATCCTCAGAAATCCCAAGTGCAACCCGGAAGCTCTGATACCACTTGTTGTGCGCGCTATCCAATCACAACAACCAAACAATAGAGAATCCCAAGATCTCCAGCACAAAGAACAACCCAACAATCACACGAAGAACACACAAATCACAAAGACAAGATTTAACGAGGTTCGACCTCAATGCCTACGTCCTCGGGGCAATCAATGGAGAGAATTTTTATTTAGGAAGATGATTACAATAGCTCTTCTTCTCTTTGAATGCAAGAGAACTCTCAGCTAATACAATTTCGCAGAGATATAAACCCTAGAATCAACATTAGGCTTAAATACCTCACATCAGCAGAGCAGCAGATTTCACCCAAACCCGACTGTCGGTCGACCGGGATGGTCGACCGACCTCCTCTTCCGGTCGACCCGACGGTCGACCCAAGAAACCCGAGAGTTGGGTTGTTTACAGTCAGAGCACTTCGGTCGACCCGCCGGTCGACCGCCCAAAACCCTGTGCATGCTGTGCACATCGGTCGACCGGCCCGGTCGACCGACCCTCCTGTCTTCTGCTGCTGCTGCTATTTCCTGCTGCTGTCCCTTTGCCTTTCATCGTCGACTTCCTTGGCGATCTTCGACGGCACTTGGCAATCTTCTACAGCACTTGGCATGGCATCACCTCCTTTAATATCCTCTCTCCTCCAACACACCGGAATCACCAACCCAGATGGGCGCGGTGGCGGCTAGGACAAAAAACGCGGTGAGCAAAAAAAATTTCTTATAATATTGGTGTTACACATATATGCTTTCAGGTTTGTAATTTTTTTTTGGTCACAAGACACTTATTTTTCCAACTCTCATGTTTCCTCTTCACAGTGGTAGTTGCAATTAATATGATGTCATTTGTAAGACAAACAATCTCATCCATAATTTCCTTGCACATAATTTGTCGACAACCCTCATAGTTCTGGTGGTTGTGCTGAATTGCCAGCCTAAGGTCGGTATGATGCATCGGTGAGGGGCAGTGTAAAGCAAGACCAAGACCAAATTGTAGCATGTCTGGTGTGTATATGTAATTTTCAGGCATAATTAAAGGCGATATCTCACATCTACAAAGAATTAATACATTGAATTCTTTCGACCTTCTTCTCTCTTCCAAGTCTAAGAAACAATCAGATGAATGCGAACCGCATGTTCAACTTCTTAATTGATACTTACAAATTACTCATTGCAGAAGTAAAAATATCTACTTCTTAATTGAACGTAAGAAAAAAAAAAAGAAAATTCATCCACAATGCGCAATGCAGCTCGGTTCCGACGCCGGGGTGACCACCGCCAGCCATCAGGAGGTCACCTGCCACAATGCGCAATGCAGCTCTGTTGCAGGCTCTGAGAAAGAGGCCGAGACAACCGCTACTCTGGAGGGACAAGAACTCAGTTGACGACATGATTACTCTTGCAAACGATCCCCGCCAACCGCGTGCAGGTACCCATTCCATGTCTATTTTCAACTGCATGACAGATAAATATTTACTTTTCATTGCACACATATATGGGCTAAGGATGGGGGATGATCTGAACTCTCAAATTAATTTACTTAACAATGTATAAGCCGTCTGAGAACGGTAGGGTGGTTAATTTGTGGGCGGAAACACGCACACAAAAGAGGCACACATCGGAGGACTAGAATGTGTCCGGGCTCTTCGACCGAGGGGAGGGGCGCATTTGTTTATCAATGAAAATTCTATTTTGGAGTGTGAGGGGGCTGGGAAAATTGGCAAAATGGTGTATGACATCGGAGACAATTGTAAGGGCAAAAGCGGACATTGTTTGTCTATGTGAGACCAGACTCTCAGCATCAACAACCCACTTAGGAGCTGTTTGTTTCACCATAAAAGACGTAAAAATCTGTAATTCGTAAATGACTTACAACTCAATTACAATTACGGCGTTTGTTTGGACCGTAATTCGTAAAAGACTTACGCAAGTTAACTACCACTCACTTGCAACCCAATTACCACTCACTTACAGTCCGTTACAGTTAATTTTGTGGTCATGCAAATTTGTATTATTTTTTTATGTTAGTATTAAATTATTTCAATATTTAGTATTTTTAATATTTATTTGCAATATTAAAACTTTTTAAATCACCAAATAGTTAATTTTGCGCTCAACTTTTTCACTTACGATTTACACGTTACGAGAACCAAATACCGTAAAATACAATACACTTTCCCACTTATAACTTTATATTATCAACCAAACACTGTAAAACTTACATGCATGTAACTCATTTACAACTATAAAAGACTTTATCAATTACGACTTACGAATTATGGCCAATTACGATAACCAAACAGACCCTTAGTCAACGCTTTAGGTCCTTGTAAGATCGATAACTGGGTTGGCAAAGATGTTGTAGGAGCATTGGAGGAATCATGATTGGATTTCTTTGTTATACACTCTCGGGGTTGAATGAACTGGGAGATTCTTGTAGGGAGAGAGGAGATAGAAGAGATAGGGAAGGTAGCACAGAGATCGGAAGACAAAGGGAGCGAATGGCATATTGAAGCAGGCCAGGAAAGCACCCGGTCAACCGCACAGTCGACCGGTGGACAAGGCCGGTCGACCGCTCGGTCAACCAGTATGCACAACATGCATAGGAGTATCCCGGTCGACCGCATGGTCGACCGTGGCTAAAGAGTGGTCGACCGCCCGGTCGACCGACTGAAAGCAAGGCTGCTCTCTGTTGGGTCCGGTCTACCGGGCGGTCGACCTGCACGAGGGTCGGTCGACCGGCCGGTCGACCGATGGAAGCGTTTTGTCTTTCCTTTCTAGATTCAGATTCCTTTTCTAGTTGGGATCGAATCCAATCGGGGTTTCTAAAACCCTGGGACTCTGTGGTTATAAATAAGGGCTAGAGCCCTCTTGTATTGTATCCCTGAAAGTTCCATCAAGTATCCATCTGTATTAGTTTGTATTGATTATTGAATCAATAAAATCTCTCTCTGTCTCTCTCTCTCCCCCTGCCATGAGGACGTAGGCACGTTGCCGAACCTCATTAAATACTATATTGATTGCTTTTCACTATTGTTGTCGTGTTGGATACATCTCCAGCTACATCAGTCTCCGCCTGATTGGTGAATTCCTTAGAGAGTTTGTTGTCTTGCGCACAACAATTGGTATTAGAGCATCCCAGGTTCGTCGTGGGATCGTGTATTGATTACAAGGGTCTCAGTAGTTGTTTGGCAGAGATCGTGTGTCAATCTCGAACCAGCGTTGGGAATGTTTGTGGGATCGTGTGTCGATCTCAAAACAGCGTGTAGATTGCTCAAGGAATCAATTCAAAGGAGTAGATAGTTTTGAAAACTCTTTTAGGGTTTCGCGTGGAGGTAAAACTCCTATATTTATCTAATTTGTTTTATCTAACTCCGTTTGTTTCCGCATTACTTTGAGTAATCAATTGAGAAGATGGCTGGAGAAGGTACATCCTCGGGAAAATTCGTGAATTCACATCCGTTAAGGATTGATGTGGTGAAGTTCGACAGTAAGAACAACTTTGGTATGTGGAGGTGTGAGGTGGTGGATGCGCTGATGGCATCAAACCTAGAAGACACTCTGCGGTTGGAGAAGAAGAGCGCATCAACAACTGAAAAAGATTGGGACAAGATGAACCATACAGCGTGTGGCTTGATCAGGTCTTGTTTGACACAATACATCAAGTATCATGTGTTGCATGAAACATCTGCGAGGCAGCTGTGGGAGATCTTGGAGAAGAAGTATCTGATGAAAAATGTCGAATCGCGGTTGTAGTTGAAGAGTAAGCTTTATCGTTTCCAGATGCAGAGAGGATGCTCCATCAATGAACACATGAATAGCTACACAAAGCTTCTTACAGATCTAGTTAATATGAATGTGGAGATCGATGAAGAGGATAAGGCGGCAATCCTATTGAATTCTCTTCCTAGTGAAAAGTATGAGACCTTTACTCTTACATTGATCAATGGAAGAAAGTCCCTTGACTACAATGAAGTGTCTGCTGCTCTTATGAATTATGAAGTAAGGAGACATGACAGGCTGTCTTCTTCGGGGAACACAACAGCAGAGACATTGGCGGTAAGAGGCAGGAGTTCCAATAGGAAGGGAAGAGATGGTCAGGGAAGATCGAAGTCCAAATCAGGCTTCAGAGATCTGAAGAGGAATCAGTGCACCTTGTGCAAGGAGCTAGGGCACTGGAAAGTTGATTGCTCGAAGGCCAAAGATAAGAAGAAGGAGCCGATGACTGAGGCAAATTTCGCAAAGGTGGTAAGTGCTCATGCCAGTACTTCACAGGCGGATGGATCGGATTAAGATTCATCGGTATTCTCTCTCTGCTACTAATCCTACTGTTGATTACTCAGATAATGCTGAGTGGATCTTAGATACCGGAGCTACCTATTATGTGTGCCCAAACAGGGCCTGATTTTCTAGTTTTGAGAAGCTAGATGGATGCTTCACGGTCATGGGTGATGATCATCCATGTAATGTGAAAAGGATGGGTACAGTTCGTATCAAGATATTTGATGGGATAGTACGAGAATTGAAGGAGGTGAGGTATGTACCTCAACTCAAAAGGAATCTTATCTCTGTTGGCACTTTGGAAGCGTTGGGCCTTGTAGTATCTATACGAGATTGTGTTCTCAAGATGACCAAAGGCTCAATGGTGGTGATGAAGGGCGTCCGCTGGAACAATCTCTACTACTTGAAGGGTAGTACAGTTACAGGTCAGGTGGAGACTTCTATTTCTTCAGATAATGTTTGCACGCAGGTCTGACAGATGAAGGTCGGACAAGGAGGTGAAAAGTTTTTGCAAGCTCCAGTAAAGAAGGGATCATTGGAAGGTGCTCCTACCTGCAACTTGGTGGGTGAACACGGCGTTCTAGACAAGAAGAAGGTGAAATTCAGAACCAGTACTCACCGCTCTGAAGGTCTTCTTGATTGTGTTCACATAAGCGTTTGGCGACCTGCTAAGACTGCATCGCTTGGAGGTCACAAGTACTTTGTCTCTTTTATTGATAATTTATCTAGGCATTATTAGATATATCCCATGAGACAAAGGTGTGAAGCCCTAGATATGTTAGTGAAGTGAAAAGGAATAATGGAGAAGCAGACAGGTAGGAAGATCAAGGAGCTACAGATTGGTAATGTTGAAAAATACATGGACCAATTCCTACGATTTGGCCAGAACACTGGTATTGGTACTTACTTCATAGAAGGTATACATGGGTTGGCTAAGGAGGTAAACCATTCCTTACTGGAGAAGGTTCGGTGGTTGTTGTCTAATGCACGATTAGGTAAATCGTTTTAGACTGAGGCGATTGTGTATGTTAGCCATTTCATAAATGGTATGTCATCGACTGCGATAGGAGGTAAAACTCCATTGAAAATTTGGTCTGGGAAAGCTACTCAAGGTCATGATTTGCTGCGGGAATTTGGAAGTCTAGCCTACTTTCGTGCCAAAGATGACATGGTGAATCCGCGAGTAAAAAAGTTTGTGTTTTTGGGTGTCAAGAGAAATATGAAAGGCTACAGGCTATAGGACCCTGAAAATAAGAAGATCGTGTTGAGTCAGCATGTCACATTTGATGAGACTTCAGTGTTGAAGTCTACTGTCTCTCAGCAGGTGGAGAGGACGAAGACCAAGAAAGTATCGCAGCGGGTGGAGGTTGATGCTACTTCACCATCTCCAGTTGGTTCGGTATCACTGAAGACTTCACCGGATGTGTCACCGGGTAGAGATCATGTAGCCAGGGTTGATACTGAACAGGTTGAAAATATTGTTGTGAATATCAAATTGTTTGCAGCCATTGGAACAAAGATAAAACCACGAAAGTGGGTGAAGAAGCATGAATCTCAAGCTTGTGACTGCGACAAGCTCAAGTTGAAGGCCGTTGTTCTCCATGACGGTAGTGAGGAGGTTCATATGACTCAGCCAGATAGGTTCGTCGCTAAAGATTTAGTCACAGGTGCTTGAGCTCGGTGGAGCTCATTTCAATGAACTAGGTTGGCTTGATCCTTTGGCAAGGTATGAGGCAGCTGTAAAGGCGCAGCCACATTTTGGTGATGCAACCCGTATGAAGCTGTTTGGGTTCTCGAGAGGCCGATTGGAACTTCACGTAGAGGTGGAGAAACTTCACATAGAGGTGAAGTGTTGTGGCTAGTTGGACTTCACGTAGAGGTGAGGTGTTGTGATCTTGATGAACAGATGATCTTCTGGTGAGAAGATAGTTTAGCTTGCATAGGAGGGGTGTGCATCCAGTTTTTTGAAGCCGATGATGGTATTCGGTGTGCTCTACTCAAACTCGGTTAGATCATTAGCTGAAGACAAGTAGACTGGAGAGAGCCAGTCAATTGAAGAGTCAGTGTTGACTCATGATGAGCTCCTCGTGAGGTCATGAAGTTGCTGAGTGAGAGACACGTTCGTTAGTCAGCTCGTATGGTATTTCTCCTAAGGTGAAGTAATGGGAACGCATGCATGGTGCATTCCAGTTAGATAACTGATCGGGGTAAAATCGCGCACAAAAAGTGTATGTTTTGAAATCAAGATTTAAAGTGTGTGTGCTTTGGCTTCCTCGATACTTCCGTTATAGCATAGAGGCTAAAACGAGTCGAAGCCACATAGATGGGAGGCGATAGAAGCTTTACCGGTTGATTCATGTGTTTGTTAAAAAGTTCTTCAAAGTTTTAAATAATGAAAAAGAAAAGAATGAAAAGAGAATTACGGTGAAACACAAAGAAGTGGGAAACATAGAAAAGAATGGTTTTGTGGTTTTGTTTTTATATCTAAAATAAAGTGAAAAGAAAGAAAACTCATAGCTACTAACTAAGTAATGACTCCATCAACACGCTAACCTCTTAGTGATAGTTGCCTCACATGTATCATTGGCCATCACTAGTCCTTGGTTCAGGAGCGATTCAAAGTATGACCCATATGTAACTCATCACAACCCAACTCAACAAACAAGTGTAAGCTACACTTAAACCATCAATACTATAGAAAAGTAAGTATGGAATAAAGTAATGTTAGCTTGTTAGTGGTTAGGAAGTTAGAGTGTTAGATCCATCATCATGAGCCATCAATGGCTCTTGCAAGAGCAAGGCCAAACCGAGGCTATTAGATTCATTTGGATTATCAAATAAGAAGTTAGACTAGTTGGTGGTTAGTAGTTAGTTGCCATGAAAGAAAAAACTAGCTAAACATATAAAAGAAGTTAGATAGGAAACAAAGAGAGCACCTTTCATAGCTTGTCACCTTCTATTACAAGTACTCTTGCATGCCACTCATGTATCACTCTTTCTCCTAATACAAGATCTAAAATAAAATAGAAAATACAATGGGGAAGAAGAAGAACTAACCTAACCTAAACTAAACTACAACATGAAAATGAAAACTACCCTAAAACTCTGTATATCTCCTCTCAGAAACCCCAGGGGGGTATTTATAGCCACCAGAGAAGAGGGAGGCCAGGGGACAAACCCTGGCCCAAGACGCGGTCGCGGCCATACTGGGGCCGCGCGCGCGACGCTTCGAGCCGCGCGCGGTCCCGTCTGTCCCATGTCAGGCCCTGTGTCCGGTTTCTGGTTTTGCACCCCTGGTTTTGATGAATCAGCTCCTCTAGGTCAATGGCTATGATATAGGCCTTTAATCACCCATTAAATGGTGATTTAAGGTCTTCTTCTTCATTGCACACCATGGACCTAGAATCAAGAAAGCATTGCTTTATTAGTAGAATTTAATATGAAATCAATGTGAAGATGTGATACAAATTATGCAAATTTGGAGACTAATCACACCCCCACACTTATCTTTTGCTCGTCCCGAGCAAAACAAAAAACTAAGGAATTATTACACCACTTTCGCAGGTGACGCGATTGCACTGAGCATGTGCAACAAGCCGTTAAACCTCTAAGTTTCCCCTAGATGTGGAGTTTTGTCTCCTGAGGGTTTTCAGCGGATTACACCCACAAAATCCATAAAGAAAGAAATCAAATGTTAGTTTTTTGAAAACGCATTTTTGAAATAGAGAAAAGTGTTGAAGTATTGCTGTGAAAATATAAGTGATCCAAGGTCAGAGGTTAACCAGAAATTGTTCTTTCTTAAACTAAGTCAAAATGCAAAAAATCTTGTTATAAATTAAATGTAAGAATTTAAAATTAAATTGACTCTTTGATCTTTCATAAAACTCTTAGAAAAATATGCACTTTGTGAATAGTGAAGGTTTTTGAGATGTCGACTCTAACTTTCATGCCATTTATTTATTTTTATATATAGATATATTTTTCCTTTTTCTTCTCTTAGTTTTCTTAGGATTTCTTATTTACCCAGGTAGTGAGCCTTTAGCCGGTGACTCCCAAACCAGATGGTCTCAGGGCACCAGATGAGAAAACATCCCTCGGACTTAAGGACTCGAGTAAACAAGGCCACAAAACTAAAGGGGATTATTTTTTTTGTCCATCGTTTTAGGTGTGAATAATCATGCTTCCTGAGGCATAATTACCCAACTTCAATAGGTAGTTTTTATTTATCATTTTTTTATATTTTTTTGAATATATATTTTTTATGGCATTTTCAGTCTTTATTTCAATCCCAAAAATTGTGTAAGTGTGGAGTGCATAAATCTAAGGCGAAAAATTCAAGATCAAATTATCTTTTCAATTTTGCTTTCTTATTCTAAAATTTAAACAAGATCTATTATTTTGACTCGGTTTAAAATTTCATAATTTTAGGTTTTCCTAATTCCTAAGATAATCTTAATTTTCTTAAAAATAAATCAAAACTATTTATCTTGTTTCAAAAAGTTTGGTAAAAAGATTTTTTTTGTTTAATTAAAAAGAAGTGTAAAAGGAAGAAAATATAAAACTAACTACGTTAGTAAACCCTCCCCAAACTTATCTCATGCATGGTCCTCAATGCATCGTGAATGTGTAAATACATGAAACAAATGGAGAGGGAAGGAAAATTATCTCATGGTGGTGGCTTCGGTGGTGGTCTGACTGAGCCAAGCGTTGTTACCCAATCAAAATAGCGTGGATAGTGCAGGAACCCACCAATGACCTCTCTAATATGACCCAATAAAATGTTGATTGAATGAATGATCTTATTTAAAAAGTTATCCCCATCTAATTTTCAATTTTCAAAAATAATTACTGAGTCATTTTCTTCAACATCCTTGTCCAACAATGAAGTGTGATTTTGAGAGATGATTGATTTGGACTCAAATGGAACAGGAACAAAAATCGATACTGACTCGGGAAGTTGACTCAGATCAAGTCGAGAGTCAATAATGAGAGTCAAAATTGGTTCAAAAAGAGGATCTAAACCAAAGAATTGATGTTCACACACTGTCCCCATAAATGAAGTGTGATCATGAGAGATTGGTGATTCTATTTTACGGTGTACTAGTACAGGATTCAATGTTGACTCCGGAATAGAGAAAAAATCTGGTAAAGATACCGGAGTCATTATTGAATCAAAAAGTGAAATGGAATTCCCAACAGGAGGTTCAGGATCACATTCAGGTTCGATTTCAATTTCAGGGAAGGGATAACTTGCCAGAATGTCCAGGTGACTTTCATAACTTGGAGTTTGGTCAAGTTCGAATGTGTGTTCTGAAATTGAATCTGGATTCCCAAAATGACATGATTCAAGGATCCAATCAGTCGAGTTAGGGATATAAGGATTGGTCAATGGTTGATAAGAAATATTTTCCTCGCTCTCATTGATCAGATCGCTCATTATTGAGTCTAACCTACTGACAGACAGGGTAACAGAATGTTGAGTCTGAATCATGTCTTCCATACTTTTTGTAATTGGTTTTTCTTGAAAAGATGAGTATGGAAGTTGATTTTAGAAATTGTGGTGAAATTGTGAGTCCATCAGATTTTGCGGTTGCTGCTCGGACTCACGCAAGGTTCCATACTCAAGTCCAGTATTGAAGTTTGTTCATTTTGAATTGGTGAGACTGGAAAAGATGAGTATGACTCTTGAAAATTTGGTTGAGAGGATGAGTCCAACATGTTTTGCATTCTTTCACAAAAGAATTCCAAATGTTTTTCTAGTTTAGATTCTTCTTCAATTGGATGCTCTAGAAAAGGAGTATGTGGAGTTTGATATGGAAAGGATTGTGAATTGAGCAAATTTTGCATTTGTTGTAGGGACTCTTCTATACTCCTTTCCAAATCAGATTTTTCTTCAGGTGGTGGAACAGGAAAAGGAGTATATGAACCAAAATCGGGGAATGAAAATTGTGGACAAGGTGGTTGAAAATTGAACTCGGGAGAGTTGAATCCCCATTGACTCTGTGAAGAGTTGAAATTATTTTGAAAATTATGGTCATATGGTTGGGGATATGGGTCATATTGATTCGGATAATCCCAACCTGGCATATATGGTTGGTTCATGTTGTACATTGCCGGGTCAGAGTTATCCGAGTCAAATGAGGTCGGGGTGAAATATGGATTCATATTATAATTGAAAGAATTGTTGTTATGAAAATCCATATCACAATATATAAAAAAAGAAAACAAACAAACAAACAAACAAACAAAGAAAAGAAAAAAATAAGCCTATGCTAGGGTTGACTTAGACCTAGACGACTCCTAACTGGTTAGACTGTCCACGGGGGTCTGTTGTTGGAAGCTGACCACGAGTTAATCGGCCAGGTAGGGGCAAGATCAGTGGGAGGTATCTGTACCAAAGCAACGGGCCTAATTATGCCAAACCACTGTTCTTCGAGGTTTCGCCTCTCAATCCCCAACCTTAGACACCGATTTAGCAAGAGTCAAATTCTAATCATTTCCCCCTTAGGTCAATCTCCTAAATGAGTCCGAGATGTCCCTAGGGGCCAACGTCTAGCAATTTTTATTAGGCTTGGGTTGTGTGAGTGGGGAGATGATTTTTGGGCTAAGAGAGGGTAATAACTTCCCCACCTTATGTTGTATTGGGTGTTGCCCTTCAGTTAAATTTGTGCAAGTGTGGAATATAGATAAGCATGAACACAAAAAAGCGAGTAAATCACTGAAGTGTTTGTCCTATACTATATGCAATGTCATATGTACACCTCCTATCATAACAACATAAGAACAAAATACAGTATATTGGAATGAAAATTGACACGTGCCTAGATGCAAATGTCTAAACCATTTTAAAGCATCCAATTTCTGTATTTTACTTCTTAAAATTATTTACAGTGTACAAGTAATATAAACAAAAATTAGCAGCATAGTATATGAATGTACAAGAAGTTACCCGACCACACTTGAGCAAGTGTGGACTTCTGCAATGCTAAAATTTAACCTGCACACCAAAAAACAAAGAAGAAAAGTTAACAAACTTGTGAAATCAAACTGTTTCCATCCCCGGCAACGGCGCCAAAATTTGATCGGGGTAAAACCGCGCACAAAAAGTGTATGTTTTGAAATCAAGATTTAAAGTGTGTGTGCTTTGGCTTCCTCGATACTTCCGTTATAGCATAGAGACTAAAACGAGTCGAATCCACTAGGATGGGAGGCGATAGAAGCTTTACTGATTGATTCACGTGTTTGTTAAAAAGTTCCTCAAAGTTTTAAAGAATGAAAAAGAAAAGAAAGAAAAGAATGAAAAGAGAATTACGGTGAAACACAAAGAAGTAGGAAACATAGAAAAGAATGGTTTTTGTGGTTTTATTTTTATATCTAAAATAAAGTGAAAAAGAAAGAAAACTCACTGCTACAACTACTAATGACTCCACCAACACGCTAACCTTTTAGTGATAGTTGCCTCACATGTATCATTAGCCATCACTAGTCCTTAGTTAAAGAGCGATTCAAAGTATGACCCATATGTAACTCATCACAACCCAACTCAACAAATAAGTGCAAGCTACACTTAAACCATCAATACTATAGAAAAGTAAGCATGGAGTAAAGTAATGTTAGCTTGTTAGTGGTTAGGAAGTTAGAGTGTTAGATCCATCATCATGAGCCATCAATGACTCTTGCAAGAGCAAGGCCAAATCGAGACTATTAGATTCATGTGGATTATCAAATAAGAAGTTAGACTAGTTGGTGGTTAGTAGTTAGTTGCCATGAGAGAAAAGACTAGCTAAACATGTAAAAAAAGTTAGATAGAAACAAAGAGAGCTAAAGAGAGCACCTTTCATAGCTTGTCACCTTCTATTACAAGTACTCTTGCATTCCACTCATGTATCACTCTTTCTCCTAATACAAGATCTAAAACAAAATGGAAAATACAATGGGGAAGAAGAAGAACTAACCTAACCTAAACTAAACTACAACATGGAAATGAAAACTACCCTAAAACTCTGTATATCTCCTCTCAGAAACCCCAGGGGGGGTATTTATAGCCACCAGGGAAGAGGGGGGCCAGGGGACAAACCCTGGCCCAAGACGCGGCAGCGGCCGCGGCCATACTGGGGCCGCGCGCGGTCCCGTTTGTCCCCTATCAGGCCCTGTGCCCGGTTTCTGGTTTTGCGCCCCTGGTTTTGATGAATCAGCTCCTCTAGGTCAATGGCTATGATATAGGCCTTTAATCACCCATTAAATTGTGATTTAGGGTCTTCTTCTTCATTGCACACCATGGACCTAGAATCAAGCAAGCAAAACTTTATTAGTAGAATTTAATTGAAATCAATATGAAGATGTGATACAAATTATGCAAATTTAGAGACTAATCAATAACTGAGCTGAAGTTGGACGCCAACAATTGATATTGGAGTTTGGTGAGAGTTGCGGTGGCAATGACAAACTTAGTTTGGATCTAGTGAGATCAGTGAAAATCAATTGTACGTGACTGGCGATTCGTTTGAAGGAACAGGTTTCAACTATTTGCCAAGCTGAGATCGTGTGTCAATTTTGCCGAGATCGTGTGTCGATTTCGTTCAAAGCGCTCAAGCCGAGATCGTTGTCAATTTTGCTGAGTGATATATTGGAGTTCATTGGAGTTCGGCTCAGATTTAGAAAATCTTCACCGAGGTGGAGATTGTAGGGAGAGAGGAGATAGAAGAGATAGAGGAAGGTAGCACAGAGATCGGAAGACAAAGAGAGCGAATAGCGTATTGAAGCAGGCCAGGAAAGCGCCCGGTCGACCGCCGGTCGACCGGTGTGCACAACATGCACAGGAGTATCCCGGTCGATCGCACGGTCGACCGTGGCTAAAGAGCAGTCGACCTCCCGATCGACCGACTGAAAGCAAGACCGCTCTCTGTTGGGTCCGGTCGACCGGGCGGTCGACCGTGAACGAGGGTCGGTCGACCGACAGACGCGTTTTGGCTTTCCTTTCTAGATTCTGATTCCTTTTCTGGTTGGGATCGAATCCAATCGGGTTTCCTAAAATCCTAAGACTCTATGGCTATAAATAAGGGCTAGAGCCCTCATGTATTGTATCCCTGAAGGTTCCCTCAAGTATCCCTCTGTATTAGTTTGTATTGATTGTTGAATCAATAAAATCTCTCTCTCCCTTGCCCCGAGGATGTAGGCACGTTGTCGAACCTCGTTAAATACTGTGTCGATTGCTTTTCTCTATTGTTTTCTGTTTTTGTCGTGTTGGGTACATCTCCGACTGCATCAGTCTCCGCCTAGTGGTGGATTCCTCAGAGAGGTTGTTGTCCTGCGCACAACAATTCTCTCTATCTGTTGTGCTTAAAAGACGTCAAGACAAATTCTCTCAATTCTTTCCCTCGGTGTATGAACCAAAAAGGAGAGCTTCAAGGCCGGAATTCTGACAGGAGATTTTTTTCCTCTGAAATAGAAGTGGGATCTACCCTGGATTATTGGAGCGGATTTCATTTCATATGCTTCACTAATGAACGAAAAGGGGATAGGGGATGGAGATAGTCACAACCGCCAACATTTCAACAATGTCATAAGCTAGGCCGAACTTTTGGACCTTCCCCTTACCGATCATTGCTTCACTTGGTGTAATCTCTAGAATAGACCAATTCTAGCTAGTCTAGATCGGATTCTTGTCTCATATGATTAGGAAAGTTATTTCCTCTATCTATTCTCCATTCCCTGCTTAGACCCACATCTTGGCACTAGGGAGTTGTGGTCGCCAAACGAAAGATCTTTCGCTTTGAAAAAAATTGGCTGGAAGACCCAGACGATGCAACAGTAATCAAGGAGAGATGGGAGATCCCAGTTCGATGACAAGACACTGCTAACATTTTGGGCAACAAACTTAGACGCCTCTGAAAGACTCTAAGGAAATAGGAACAACATGCCTTCGGATCTGTCTTCAATAACAAGAAAGAGATTACGAGACAAATTGACATCTTCAAAAAAAAAAAAAAAAAAAACAAGAAGACAGGAGCTGGACCTAGAGGAATTGGCAAACCTGTAAACTCTACATACCCAAATCCAGCAAATCTACAAAAAGGACAAGATAATGTGGAGCCAATAAGCTAGACTTAATTGGGTTAAGTAGGGGGTCTCAATACAGCGTTTTTCCACAGAACAGCTAATATAAGAAATAAGAAAAATACGATCCTTTCATTGGAATCACAAGGGGAATCATATATGATGAAAAATATATTAGAGTGATAGTGCAGGAACATGTCAAGAATATCTTTGTTGATAAGGCCGCTCTGAGATGGCCGGGACACATCCTAAATCACCAAAATCAATCAACGGTCGAGATAGAGGAACTGGCAGAAATTAATAAGCCTTTCTCCGAAGAGAAAATCAAAATGGCAATATGGGGATTAGAGCCAGATAAAGCCTTAGGCCCTGATGAGTTCCTTATTTTCTTCTTTCGTAAGTTCTGGGATATCGTCAAACATGATATAATTTAACTTATGGAAAGTTTGCACTAGGGGACCCTCCAGTTAGACAGACTTATTTATGCATATGTAGTGCTCGTACCTAAAAAGGGGGAAGCAAAGAAATTTGGGGTTTTTAGACCTATTAGTGTACTCAATACATCGGTTAAAATTGTATCCAATGTGTTGGCTAACTGACTAAGAGATGTTTTAGGGGACATCGTCACGCCCCGCTTCCCAAAATACGCTGGAGCGGAGACGCGACACGAGTCGGCGACGCATATACGCAAGGAGAATACCTCACGTATACGTGTTAAGCCTTAAGTAACCCGAAACAAGCTATAAATTTATACTATAATGAGTCAACGACCACTGTAATAATACATATAAGCATCCACGCATGATATCATATGAATAAAGAACTAGAATAAGAAATGAATCTGATATAACGAGAATCAAGAAATAATATGAAGACAAAAAAAGATAAGAATGCCGGAATCGAATAGGGAGAAGCTCTAGCTGTGATAATCTAGATCAAATCAAACACTCACAAAATAAAATTACACAAAGAAAAGAAACATTCATTAATAAAATTAAATAAAATTAAACAAGGAAGTGACACTCACCTGAGATCCATCCCAAGTCCAGAGCACTGAAATTACAAGGCCTTGATAAATCTACATGAATTATTCAATAGGAATTGTTAGATTTTTAAAAGGATATTTTAAGGAGTTTAAATCTTGATTAATTAGTTTGGGAGTTAGAAATATGATACTCTGAGTCTAATGAATTTAGTAGGTTTAGTTTAAATCAATTTCTAATTTTTGTTGAATTTTTAATAGGCTTTAAACTATTAAAATGTTTAACGTGTCTGAATTTACCATTAAGAAAAATGGCTTTAAAGTGGGTGATTAAATTTTAATTTCGTGTTGGAATTTATCTAAAATTTTTATCTTAGAAAGTAGAAGTGTTGTAGAATATTATTTATATTTTTCTCTATTTTTTTGATATTTTTAACTAATTATTTTAATTGCAAATTTACCTTCTTTTCTTCCTTCCTTTCTTATTTTCTTTTCCTTTTTCTTTTAAATATAGCAGCCCAGGCCCCTCAGGCCCAGGCCCGGACCAGTCTCAGGCCGGACCAGGCCAGGCCCAGGCCTGGTCCGGAATTTCTCTGTTTTTATTTATTTATTTATTTTTCTTTTTTCTTTTTTTTTTGGAACAGGCCCAAGGCCTGTTGCTGCGGCCTGCCCAGGCCCAGGCCCGGCCAGGGCCTGCCCAGGCCAGGCCGGCCCTGCCACGCCAGGCCTGGTTTGACTGGCCTGAACTGGAGGAATTTTTTTTTTCTGAATGTGCACAGTGGGCCGGCCCAGCCCACTGTGCACCAAGGTAGACCGGGTGCGGCTGCACCCGGTTGGCGCAGGCAGAGCGCTGCTCTCGGCCATTGGCCGAGAGCAGCCCAGTTTTTTTTTTTTAAATCTTTTTAGATCAGATTGTAAGTGTATAAAATTTAGATACATATTTTAATTAGATTTTGAATTGGTTTTGATGTATAAAAATTTCGTGAATGGCCCTAGTATTGACATGTTATTGATTAGATTATTTGTATCATATTAATTAAGAAAAACTAATTTACTTACTTGGATTTGATCTCCTAGCATGCTCCTCAATCCCTGTACCTCGAACCCCTTTTTCGTTCATGAGAAGAAAAGAAAGATGAAAGTGGAAAGAGTTGGATTAAGGTTTCTCTTGAGGTAGAAGAGAAAGAAAGGGATGGGGAGAGTTAGGTCATGATTTTCTTTTGGAGGTAGAAAAAGAGAAGAAGTTTAGGGTCTTTATATAGATTATTAGGTATTTTAGAAACCTGAATTCTAATTAGGTTTAGATTGCTTAATTTAACAATTTAGATAAAAATGGAAGGTTGCCAAAAAATCTCAAAGAGTTTTGATTTTTATTAGGATTAGGATTAGGATTTTTTTTTTTTTAAGATCATGATTTTGAAAATAAGATTTGGGTTAGAATTGGGATTAGAATTGGGTTTTGGGTTAATGGCTAAGAATCTTAATGGTAATGGGTTATAAATTATTGGGTTTTAGTTAAAAGAAATAAGTAATATGAAGAATAAGAAAATAGATAGTGGGCTTATGGGCTTAATTTTTGGGCTTAAAGAAAAATAGGAAAAGGAGAAGAAAATGAATGAAAATAAGAAGTGGGCTTGGCTCATGTGGGCTTAGCATAAAAAAAGAAAATAAAATGAAATGAAAAGGAGAATGGGGTTGAGCTTATTGGGCTTGGATGAAAATAATAACACTACTAATAGTGATTAACAATATCATAATAATAATTAACAATATTAATTATAATAATAATAACAACAACAGTAATAATAATAAAAGTATTAACATTAAAAATCTTATCTAATAATATTTGATAAAAATAATACCATTAATAATAATGACTAAAATAATACAATATGAACAAGAATAATAACAATATCAATATTAATAATAATAGCAATTACAATAATAATACTAGTAACATAGTAATGAAAAAATACTAGCTAGTAATTAAAATGTAATACTTAATAATGATAAATATAATTATAAGGCTAAAATACCATTTACTATCTTAAAATAATTTGTACTGTAACTCGAGTTAATAAATAATAATAATAATATCACCAGTAAAATAAAATAAATACTTTAGAAAAATAAAAATACAGTATTTTAGATTAGGGATATTACATTCTACCCACCTTAATAAAAGTTTCGTCCTCGAAATTTCAATAAAGTGGGGAATAAATAGAAGATTAAAGTTAAGAAATAGATATTAAGCAATTTGAGAAAATAAAAAGAATATCTGATGTTGATATTGTCTTCTCGTCTTCCACATAGCTTCTCAATGCGATATAAGCCAACCACGCTTCCGTTGCGCGCTCTGATCTCTGCTACCGGCTTCAACATGGAGCGAGACCAGGCTCAAGAGACAAAATCAGGAAAATAGAATCGGAAAGAGGATAGGAATCAAGATGGAACCCAGATTACTCTAGAAAAAGAGTTGGAATTAGAGATATCAAAAGATTCAAGAGATGGATCCCAAAAGAGAGAACGATCAATTCCAAATGGACTCAATTTCATCGTGCGAATAGTATATGTACATTGCAGTGTAATTATAACTTGTTTCAAGTTACTGGTAAAAAATAAATTCTCTTTTTATGTTGAACCTGACTCTGATACCAAGAAAACCCTGTCACACCCCGCTTCCCAAAATACGCTGGAGCGGAGACGCGACACGAGTCGGCGACGCATATACGCAAAGAAAATACCTCACGTATATGCGCTAAGCCTTAAGTAACCCGAAACAAGTTACAAATTATACTATAATGAGTCAACGACCACCGCAATAATACATATAAGCATCCACGCATGATATCTTATGAATAAAGAACTGGAATAACAAATGAATCTGATATAATGAGAATCAGAAAATAATATGAAGACAAGAAAGATAAGAATACCATAATCTTATAGGGAGAAGCTCCAGCTCTTCGCGAAGCGTACCGTCTCCTCGAACACCTGCACAATAGAAACAAAGCGTCCAATGTTTGGACGTGCAAATCCAGGGTCGTCAGAAAGCGACCTGGTGAGTGTGTGTAAAGGGGAGAGCTCGTGCATATAAACAATGTGCACAGAATAATAACCAGATAAACTATAGAAAAAAGATAACTAAATAAAGTAATTAACAGACAACTGAAGGATAACTGAATAACAACATGATTGAAGATAAAAGGCAACTATCACAACTGTAAACAAACAACTGATGTCAAGATGTGAACCTAACATATGTCACTAGTCTGGTATATAATTTGGTCATGTGTACATTCATACGTCAGAAGGGTATCAATTCAGAGCATAGCACTATAACTGGAGATTATAAGGGTTGCATTTTAAGTTACTCAATAATAATAATCAGTACCGTTTGATATTTCAATCGCCTCCCTACCAGCGCCTCACATCACTGATAGTCTATACTAGAGTTCGCACTCTGACAAAACTTACTCGGGTTTGATATGTGAGTACCAAGGCCAGAACAAAGGAGAGACCAAATATCACACGTTCCTAATATTATTACTGTTTGGTTGCTACGTTCTTATGTTATTTTTGTCCCTTTCCCACCGGCGTCCCACAACACCGACAGTTCACGCTGGAGCCCGCACTTCCAGTAGAACTCATCCGAACTCCGATATGCGGGTACCATTATTCGAATAAGGGAGAGACCAAATAACATATGCTCTTGGTGTTATTATCATACAGGTACGTATGGATGTTAATATGCACTGAGAATGCTTATCACGCTAACACCAGGCAGCACAGGCAGGAGATAGCCCTACAGATTCAAGTGGTGGCCCCCACAGATTCAAGAGGTGGCCCCCACCACGTGTATGGTGTGGCATTTTGCTCCATGTGGCACTTTGCTCTGAGGAAAATGGATTCTAGAGGTGGCCCCACAGATTCAAGAGGTGGCCCCACCATGTGTATGGTGTGGCACTTAGTTCCATTCAGGATCTGCCAGACGCTAGCACGATTGTGGGATACATCCTCGTCATCCCAACACCAGGCGGCATGCTCCGCCAGATCCTGGTATGACTATGCTATTAACAGGGTAACAGTGCATGGGACATGAGTACAGGGGATACAGGAGTTCAGGGTACAGGAGTACCAGATGTCTGATAGCAGTATAATAATCATGTTATTAGTTTATTAAGATTAGTTAATGTGCTTGTTACTTAGATCACTGGGATGACTCGGTGATTATCACGGTAACAATATCAACATGTGTAATCAGGATACCAGTATAACAGGAATATATAATATCAGTGAACAGGATATCGGTATAACAGGAATATGTAACAAGTATAACATGCGGGTGTTGTTACCGTGTAATAATATTTTTCCCAGCAATTAATGGTAACATGGACATGATAGTTATCAGGTAGATACCAAGTATAATCAATCAAGTTTCCTAGACAATCATGATATTCAGGGTGAGTAATGATCTATTGTCATGAATAGAATAATCCGGGCAATGTATATTATCAACTCATATCCTCAAAGTCATCGATATATCCATTCTCTAAGTCATCAATAAAGCAGATCGATCAATAGCTGCCATAAAACTCCGAACATGTAATATAGTCACCGGTATCAATGAAATCATTCATAATAACTCTATCTCCATAACTGAAATAGTCAAGAACCAATCATGAAGTAATATATATCCTCGAGATAAAATTAAACTTATCCAACCATAATCAAGATCATCACACACTCTCACTCTATCAAGGTCAATCACAGGATCTCAAAATCAAATAACATATCAAGTATATATATCTCTCTAAAATCCACATGGACAGGTCAACCCAATCAACATCTATTTCTCAACCCCCAAGTCGACTCCAAGCTAATTGAGTCTATTTGACAAGTCCAAGATCTCATCTCTTAAATAAGAACCTCCTATTTAATCAATCATCGATAAAGTCATCACTATATCAGTCAAACTCACCAATGCGATAATCCAAAAATAATAGCTCCTAACAATTCAGAAGTCAGTCTTATCGTATACACTAGAGTCAAGGGTATCATATTCACACATATCTATGCATCGGTAAAACAGTCTATCAATAAACCAATATCATGTCTAACATGTCCTTAATAGCCAAAGGAGTTCTAATCGGAATAGTCACTAAACAATTTGTCTGACAATGCTATACATAAAATATGAATTTCTAATCTCAATCACGAACCAATCCTCAAGATCAATATATTTATATTCTAAGATTATCACAACTAGATTAGTTACAAGATTAAATCCAGTCCACAGTATATCCATACTAGGCCTAAGCCAATAACGGTCATCTACCAACACATGAAATGACGCTGATACAAGCTCCTATCAACTACGTAAATAAAATGAATAATCATGGATGACTCATAAAGTAGTACAAGGAATCAAACTGCTAAGACATAAAAGAAAGTCACATGAAATGATAAGTGTAATAGGTAAATGCATACCGACAACTGTAAATAAGCAATTGCACAAGAACGAACACTCACAACAAAATTAAATAAAATTAAACAAAGAAGTGAAACACTCACAAAATAAAATTACACAAAGAAAAGAAACATTCATTAATAAAACTAAATAAAATTAAACAAGGAAGTGACACTCACCTGAGATCCATCCCAAGTCCAGAGCATTGAAATTACAAGGCCTTGATAAATCTACATGAATTATTCAATAGGAATTGTTAGATTTTTTAAAAGGATATTTTAAGGAGTTTAAATCTTGATTAATTAGTTTGAGAGTTAGAAATATGATTCTCTGAGTCTAATGAATTTAGTAGGTTTGGTTTAAATCAATTTCTAATTTTTGTTGAATTTTTAATAGGCTTTAAACTATTAAAATGTTTAACGTATCTGAATTTACCATTAAGAAAAATGGCTCTAAAGTGGGTGATTCAATTTAATTTCGTGTTGAAATTTATATAAAAATTTTATCTTAGAAAGTAGAAGTGTTGTAGAATATTATTTATATTTTTCTCTATTTTTTGATATTTTTAACTAATTATTTTAATTGCAAATTTACCTTCTTTTCTTCCTTTCTTTCTTATTTTCCTTTCCTTTTCCTTTTAAATACAGCAGCCCAGTCCCCTCAGGCCCAGGCCCAGACCAGTCTCAGGTCGGACCAGGCCAGGCCCGGGCCTGGTCCGGAATTTCTCTTTTTTTATTTATTTTTTTCTTCTTTTTTTTTTGGAACAGGCCCAAGGCCTGTTGCTGCGGCCTGCTCAGGCCCAGGCCAGGCCTGGTTCGGCTGGCCTGAACTGGAGGAATTTTTTTTTTCCTGAATGTGCACAGTGGGCCGACCCAGCCCACTGTGCACCAAGGCAGACCAGGTGCGGCTGCACCCGGTTGGTGCAGGAAGAGCGCTGCTCTCGAGCAGCCCAGTTTTTTTTTTTTTAAATCTTTTTAGATCAGATTGTAAGTGTATAAAATTTAGATACATATTTTGATTAGATTTTGAATTGGTTTTGATGTATAAAAATTTCATGAATGGCCCTAGTATTGACATGTTATTGATTAGATTATTTGTATCATATTAATTAAGAAAAACTAATTTACTTACTTGAATTTGATCTCCTAGCATGCCCCTCAATCCCTGTACCTCGAACCCCTTTTTCGTTCATGAGAAGAAAAGAAAGATGAAAGTGGAAAGAGTTGGATTAGGGTTTCTCTTGAGGTAGAAGAGAAAGAAAGGGATGGAGAGAGTTAGGTCATGATTTTCTTTTGGAGGTAGAAAAAGAGAAGAAGTTTAGGGTCTTTATATAGATTATTAGGTATTTTAAAAACCTGAATTCTAATTAGGTTTAGATTGCTTAATTTAACAATTTAGATAAAAATGGAAGGTTGCCGAAAAATCTCAAAGAGTTTTGATTTTTATTAGGATTAGGATTAGGATTTTTTTTTAAGATCATGATTTTGAAAATAAGATTAGGATTAGAATTGAGATTAGAATTGGGTTTTGGGCTAATGGGTAAGAATCTTAATGGTAATGGGTTATAGATTATTGGGTTTTAGTTAAAAGAAATAAGTAATATGAAGAATAAGAAAATAGATAGTGGGCTTATTGGCTTAGTTTTTGGGCTTAAAGAAAAATAAGAAAAGGAGAAGAAAATGAATGAAAATAAGAAGTGGGCTTGGCTCATGTGGGCTTAGCATAAAAAAGAAAATAAAATGAAATGAAAAGGAGAATGGGCTTGAGCTTATTGGGCTTGGATGAAAATAATAACACTACTAATAGTGATTAACAATATCATAATAATAATTAACAATATTAATTATAATAATAATAACAACAACAGTAATAATAATAAAAATATTAACATTAAAAATCTTATCTAATAATACTTGTTAAAAATAATACCATTAATAATAATCACTAAAATAATACAATATGAACAAGAATAATAACAATATCAATATTAACAATAATAGCAATTACAATAATAATACTAGTAACATAGTAATGAAAAAATACTAGCTAGTAATTAAAATGATAATACTTAATAATGCTAAATATAATTATAAGGCTAAAATACCATTTACTATCTTTAAATAATTTGTACTGTAACTCGAGTTAATAAATAATAATAATAACACCAGTAAAATAAAATAAATACTTTAGAAAAATAAAAATACAGTATTTTAAATTAGGGATATTACAGACATAATAGACCGAATAGGTTTCTTGAAAGGAAGAAGTATCCTAGAATAGATAGCATCCGCTGAAGAAGTCATCCAGTTCACCAAGAGAAATAAGGCCCAGGGCTTCATGTTGAAATTGGAATTTGAAAAAGCATAAGATATGGTGGAGAGGACTGCATCCTGGAAACATTACACTTCTAGGGCTTCTCATACACTTGGATAACTTTTGGTTGCAAACCGTAAAAGTGGTCGTGCTGGTCAATGGCATTTAAAGGAGGAATATTTTATGCAGAAGGGGTCAGAGGGGATCCCCTGTCCCCTTTAATTTTCAATCTAGTGGCTGCCAGACTTCACAACATGATAGATAAATGTCGGGGGGAGGTCTCATTGAGGGCGTGGGATGTCGAGGTAACACTAATGCAATTATCAACCTATATTATGCGAATGACACCCTAATTTTTTGGAAAGGATGCCTAGCACAGGCAATGTTGCTTAAATGAGTTTTTTCTCTACTACAAGAAGTGGTCCGGGCTTAAAAATCAATCACCACAAAAAAGCTCTCTGATCTTTCTGATAGAAATCTCAGCCAATAGCTATCTTCTCTTTCTGGTCTTTAATTGTCCGGTTCAGTGACTGCCATACATCTACCTTGGATTACCTTTTTCGATTGGGAGGCTAAGGTGCAATGGAGATCACTCATTGAGTGGATACATAAAAAATTGGTAGGATGGAAAGGTAAGCTTCTATCGCTCGGAGGGAGGATCATTATGATCAACACAGTCATATTGGCAATCCCAATATATTTCATATCCTTCTTCCCACTCCCTAGGTAGGTAGAAAGGAAAATACAAAAGAAGGGAAAGGCTTTTGCGTGGTAAATTGGAAAAGAGTTTGCAAACATGAGGAGTTCGACGGTTTAGGGGTCATCAACCTAAGGGATTTCAACAAAACACTACTCCTCAAATAGTGGTGGAAATTGTTTGACAATCTGACCCGTAAATGGGCCACACTGGTTTCCCACACTATCGCCCCCTGATGGGATAGTGGTGAAGCAGGTGCATTAAACAAGTTTTTGAAATCACCTAGAGGGGGGTGAATAGGTGATATGGCTAATCTAGAAACTAAATGCGGAATTACAAAACTAATTTGTAACTACACTTAGTACAACCAACGAGTGTAGCCGAATTCCCCGTGAAGGGCTCTAGACTAACTCCTCTTGATTCCTCTGAATAAGAGTTGAGGTGCTATATGAAGCTCTCATGGTTAAGTACAAGTGAGGCACACAAACACAAGCCAAGCATATAAAGATGATACAAGCAATATGAATGATGCAAGGCACAACACAAGCAAATAATATATGATGCTATGAATGATGCACAACACAAATAAAGGGAGAGGGTTAAGAGACAATGGATCAAACACAAACACAAAGATATGTTCCGAGGTTCGAGCCCCTAGCTCTACGTCCCCGCCTTCACCGAGAAGGATTTCTAATCCACTAGGAGTACCGAACTCCTCTCTCAACCAATACAACCTCCACCGAGGTAATACAAATGGTCTACCGAAGACCGGAGTACCAAACTCCACAAACTAACCAATACAACCTCCACCGAGGCAAACACCAATCCAACTCCACCTCACACAAGAGGGAGTAAACCACAATCCACCTCTATCGAAGAGGGATACAAATCCAACACCAACTCCACCTCACCAAGAGGGAGTAAACCACAACCTCAACCTCTACCAAAGAGGGAGCAACCAACAACCCAAATCCACCTCTACCAAAGAGGGATACAACAATGAAGGGGTTTACAACTTGGTGGTATGTCTCAACCACAAACACTCTCTTTTTCCCACAAATAATGATCCTAATAGAATAGGATAGGAGATAGCTCAAGTATGGAAAACCAAGAGTTTGGAAAACAAAACTCAAACAAAAATACTTGGGAAAACTCTTTATAAAAGATAGAAATGAAGAACAATATAAATCTCCCAATTTTCTATTTTCTTTGATTTTTTCAAAACCCTAAAACAATATAAAGATAGATCTTTTTAAGCTCAAAACACTTTTGAAAACTTGTTTTAAACACCAAGAAAGGAGAGAAATTTTAGCTCTTAAAATCTTAACCAAAAACTCAAAACAATGGGGTATTTATAGCCCCAATACAAAACTAGCTGTTAGGCTGAATTCTCAGCCTGAGACGGCTGGCGGTCGACCGCCAACGGTCATAAATATGACCGTTGGAGACCTACGGTCGACCGGCCGGTCGACCGTAGAAAAACAGAGAGCAGAGCTCTCTGGCCCGGTCGACCGGTCCATGTGCCTGGCCAACGTGCACAGGCTTGTGCACATCGGTCGACCGTCCCGGTCGACCGACTCTGGGTCCGGTCGACCGGTCGGTCGACCGCCAGAGCCTGTCAGGCAGAAATCTGGGTCAGAAAAACTTGTTAAAAAATATTCTAAAAATTCCCATAAATCTTCTAAAAATCTACAAAAATAGTTTAATCATTTTACATTGATATACAAACATGTGTTAAAATTTCAACACAAATATCAAACATTTTGAACCATTTTTGTGTCTTATAAATTTTATCAAAATCCAAAAACTGTATTTTACCAAACTTGAATTTTTCAATAGGAAATCTGATTTTTCCTAAAACTCATTTAAATACAAAAACATGATACTTAATCATTTTAAAACATGTTGCATATAGACATAGGTCCAATATACATGAAACATATACATATCATTGTTTTTGTCTTATATTTCCAAAAATATGTTTTGTTAAAAACACAAAACACCAAACCTCATGAATAGGCATCTCAACATAAGTTTGTCTAGGAAATTAAGCTTACATGTATATAGAATATATCTAATATACACTTAAACAAAGTAAACTTGTATTGATACTATCTATTCATGAAACCAATATCGGTTAAACCAAAAACCGAAAACCAATATCCAAAATATAAAACGTGTGTGTTGTGAACTTGAGCATATCACACTATCTAATCTTTACACATGGATCTAAAACACAAACTAAACTAGGATACCTAAGTCTTCTTGACGATCTCCATCTTCAAGTCGACTCGATCTAAAACTCCATGATCCACCGAGCTAGACTCCAACGAGTGCTATGTATGATCTTGTTGCTTGGGCTCTGGAATCACCATGTGAAAGGCTTCAAAACTCCTTTGTTGAAGCAATCACCAACTAATATCTTGGTTAATGATCTAAAACTAAGTCTTCTTGACGATATCCATCTTCAAGTCGACTCGATCCAAAACTCCGTGATCCACCGAGCTAGACTCCAACGAGTGCTATGTATGATCTTGTTGCTCGGGCTTTGGAATCACCATGTGAAAGGCTTCAAAACTCCTTTGTTGAAGCAATCACCAACTAATATCTTAGTTAATGATCTGAAACTAAACATTACAAGATTATTAGTAAACATAACTACATGAGTTAATCATCATCAAAACTAGAGTGAAAGGCCTCTGGGCCAACAATCTCCCTTTTTTTTGATGATGACAAAACTCATGGAGTTATATATGCATGGATTAAAATTAAGCTTCAAAGAAGCTCCCCCTTAACTCATGCATACCAATAAACAATAAATATATAATGAAAGCTCATGAATATGTATGCAAATGCATGATGCCAAACAAGCATACAAGCATAAAACTCATCAAATTCTTATCTCCATGCATTTGCAAAATAAAACATATCTGCATAAAACAAATAAATCCAATTTTTAAAACATGCATATATACCAAATACTTCTCCCCCTTTTTGTCAATCATCAACAAGGGGTCAAAGTAAAAACAAATCAATAAATTCTTCTCCCCCTTTTTGTTCGAAACAAAGAATTAACTAAGGGGTCAAACAACCAAATCATTAAATAGATATATGCGATATACATTCATGAAGAGGAAGACGCAAAGTTAACTTCCCTACATATATGCATTACATGAAGAAAGGATGACAAGCCCTAATTCATATAACACAAAATATGCAATGCATAAGAAGAGATGTGAAGCTCCCCCTACACACGTGCATCTCATAAAGAAGAGTTGTCAAGCTCCTCAATATAGGATACACACAACATGAATCTATATGTAGAAGAGATGTTAAGCTCCCCTTACATATATGCAATCATATCAAAACACTTTTAACATTTCTTATTAAAACACAATTTTGAATTTTCTCAATAAAATAAATTTTGAGATATCTTGGTAAATCAAATTTTAAAACACCAATATAAATCTCCATGGATACCAATTGAAAGAAATAGATCAATAGATACTAATTGAAAGTAAACAAAATCTTGATACCAATTGTGAATATTTGTCATTTAGAACATATGATACCAAAATAAAATCAATTTTCAACATAAAGTGTGGGAGTAGAAATCAACGGTAAATAAAATACCAATTGAAAGATAAAAATACAAATTTTCTCTCCCTTTATGAAATACCAACTAAAAAGATGAATTTTTTTTTTAATTTGCCATAAGCTTATGCATCATTATTAAAATATCAATTGAAAACTCGATCAATTGAAACATGATAGTCATTTAAAATTCAAGCTTTAGCATAAACATATATATGTATGAAAACTTAGATACCAATCGAAATTGATACAATTTGAAGTGAAAGCATACATACATAAAAACATATATGAGTATACAAGAAATGTCAATATTGATACTAATTGAAAGAATCCAATGATACCAATTGAAACAACAATAATATCAAGAGTATATCTCATATTTCCTACCACCCATTTCATGCTCATGTTTAAATAGATTTTCAATATAAAACATACAAGGCATGGTCTCCCAACCAACCGCCCTTGGAAGGTAGGGGTTTTCAAAAATAGGTTTTTAAAAAAATAAAGTATGTTTGAAAACTCTACCATAACGAAGAATCCGAACTAGTTAAATGGAAAAACTTCTAACTAGTACGAAATCCTTCAAGTAAGGAATAAAACAAAATTATATTTCATGAAATACATGTAAATCACATGGCACTAAACACTCGAAGTCCATAAAGCCCATACATACTCATGAAAAACATAATCATGAGAAACAATTAAATGAAGTGAGTGTACAAGTGTTATGTGACACAAATAATCATGAAAATAGACATTCAAGCTCAATATTCCTCAAAACATGAAAATCATCAAAACTCGATTTCTTCAAGGCATATGTATGTCAAGTATAAATTAAAGTATACATACATATCCAAAACATAACGAGTCCACAAATGTATATGCATTGAGGCGCGTGGCTCAAAGGATGTATATGTATAATCAATAGTTTAGACAAGATGGACATATACATGAAGTGAAAACACATGATCATAAAACATGTCCGAAAATGGGAATACAAGTCAAATGCATGAATCATCAAAACTAGACTATACTAGCACATCTAATGGGTACAAATAAGCATTCAAGCTCAAACATATAAAAAATTATTTGTGGCCCACTATATGTACAAGTATAAATCCTAGTCTTAATGAAAACTAACATTTAAATATATATTCAAATCATGAAGCATCAAAAACAAAGGTCATAAACATCCATATGATCATTATGTATATGCATGTGTATTAGATCTAGGACATACATATTAGTTAAAACCAAGGTGAGAACACATAGATATAGATCCATATTAAACATGGGTGTCTCAAATAATTAACATGTATATCACTAATCTAATTCACATGGCATAATCATAATAATCTATAACCATCAAAACATGCTATAAACAATGATTTGAAAGCATGTAAATATAAACGGGAGTTAGAGATCGATACCAAAACTGATGAGGGCACTTCTCTAGTTCTCCAAACCAAGGTGGTCCTCCCACCAAAACTTCCCTTAAAAGTGATGCATCCAAATAGTCCTCTTTTAAGCTCGGAACGCATCCACCTCAAGGCACCATCGCTCTCACATCATGCGAGAGCCCACACCTACATCAAATACAATAGGGGTGGTCTTTGGTACCCACACTCTTTTGGGTCCATGGGGGTTAGTACCTTTTCTAACCCAAACAAATTTATTTGCTAAATTAACATCATGTATTCTATCATAACAAAATTTAGCAAGGTGGTCCTTTCGTCCACAATGTGTACAAGTGTACACATGAGCATACAATGTGTGATGGTGGTGACCGTGAGTAACATGTGTATGCCGTGGAGGGTGTGCATGCAAAGATGGAACTTATTTCTTTCGAAACAAAGATTCCAAACGTGTATGACTAGAAACACAATGGCTCAAAGTGGAGCCCAAACAATCTACACTCTTCTTAAGCATGGATATATCATTTTCAATTAAAGAAGAAGTGTGGCATGCAATAGGTGAACTAGGTGAAACTATCCTAGCATGGCAAACATGTGAATCAATATCAATTTTTAAAGATTCATTTTTCTTTAAACAAATTTCTAAATCCTTGGAAATAGAAGAAATTTTCATTTTTAAAGAATCATTTTCTTTTAAAACAAAGTTAACTTTTGAAGACAAGTTTTCATTTTTCTTCAAAATTGTTTCACAATCATTTTTAGATTTTAACAATTCATTTTCTTTTAGAGCAAGATCAAGTCTAGATTTTAAAGAATCTCTTTCATTAGAAATCTCCACTTTATCTTGCAAAATCAAATCAAGTTTTGAACATAAATCCTTGTTTTCTTCTTTTAGTTCAAAACTTTTCTTTTTCAACAAATTATATTTTCCAATAATTTTTCACATACAATAGAAAGTTCTTCATTCAAGGCATTGGCATCAACATATTCATTTGAAGAACTAGCACTATCATCACAATCTAGTTGAGATTCTGAATATACCTCAAGGGAGTCATTCCCTTGGATCATAAAGCATTGTGGCTCGGATTCTCCACTAGATTCATCCTCCATTTGGATTGGCAATTGAAGCTTGGAGGTGGTCAACTTGTTCCACACTGCAAAGGCGGAATCAAAGTTAGAAACAAGCATAAGATAATCTTTAGAAAGCGTGCTTCTAATAGCCTCAAGGGCAAGTGTATTGGCCCCTATATGTTTGCGGTTACCAAGATAGCATTTCTTGGTAGCGGCAAGGAAAACATGCAAGCCTAGGGTTTTTCAATACAAGGACATCCTAAATTTCCATGTGTCAATGTTGGAAACATCAAACATGGGAGGTGACAAGCAATCCATGAGTGTGTGCAAACAAATAATGTGCAAATGCAAATGATAGATTAGCAAACCAAGATCTCACTCCTAGGTGGTTATGTTGGTCCCCGAGATATTGATAAATGCGGAACTATCTCTGTTGGCAACAATGATCTAAAATACACAAGTCAACATAACACTAAAACAAGAAGGATTAATCGTTAATCAATGAAGTAACTTGCAAAAAGGAAATCAAATCTCAGAAAATGCACAAACGCAAACAAGAGAGATTTATCCTGGTTCGGTCCTTATGACCTACATCCAGTCCCTAAGCTACCCGCTTGAGATTTTCCTTTAACCTTGATTTTGCCACCCAAAATCAATACACCATGTACACCACTTGACAAATCCCCTTCGCCAAATGTATACACCTTCTCTACATCCAAGAGAACACCTTCGCTTCCACCAAGAGAATACCTTCACCTTGTACAACTGCCTCTACAACCAAGAAGCCTCCCATGTACAATGATCACTTTGAGAATTACAATACTTTTCCTATAGCCTTGGTACTGAATGTGTATGTGGACAAGGTTCAGTATAGAAAACAAGAACTTCAGAGAATCTTCAGAATGGAAATGTCTTTTGGTGAAGAACTGAAGTGGAAAAAATAGTTTTCAGGTTTGTAGATTTTTGGCTTTGGAAAACTGATAAAAACTCTTGGTATTTGGCCTTTGGAATAACTTCCCTATTTATAGCTGAAGACTAGGGTTAGTTAGGGAGTTATTGGTGCAATTTCAGATGATATGAACGTTGGAAAACGTTGCACAAAAGACCAACAGTCAGAAACTGTCCAACAGTCAGAACTGCCTATTAGTCGACTTGCCCATAGAGTTAGTCGACTAACCTAGGCAAAATTCCTTCTATTAGTCGACTATGTTTGACTATAAGTCGACTAGGTCAGTGGCCGTTAGAAGAACAGTTTCAGAATAACTACTTCAAGTCGACTGCAACTATCAATTAGTCGACTTGACCAGGGATTAGTCGACTAGGGGAATTCTATAAGTCAACTATATAATGATATTAGTCGACTTGGTTTACTGTCGGTCGACTAATTATCAAACAGAGAGTTGGGTCAGATATTTGACACAGAATTAGTCGACTTGGGTTTGGGTTAAGTCGACTAGTCAATGGGTTAGTCGACTTATAAAGGACTTCAAGTCGACTAATGGACCAATGAAGTGTGTGTTTGTGTCAAGGCTTTTACATGCTATTCCACATTTACAAACCACACTTAATCAACTCTCCTTGGCACATCTTGATCATGTAGGACTCTTGATTCGTCATGTGTTAGAGCTCCAAATGAATTTGATCTTCACAAGCGTCTTCATCGAAATAAGTTCCAACATTCTCCCCCTTTATGATGATGACGTTTTGTGTGCACAAGTCCTCCCCCTGCAGAAGATATGTTATATTTTCCTCCCCCTGCAGAAATTGGGTTATAACAAATAGAGAAATACTTTGTTCTCCCCCTGCAACAAATATATTAGTACAATATATATATAATTGTTCTTAATCAATTTTTATATGGTACCTGCAAGATAAACGTTAGATGGTACCAAACATAAAAGAACATATTTAACCTTTAGGAGTCCAAATCCATTTAGAATTTGGTTTCCACCTGTTAATATACACATAGTTGCAAGAATCACATATATCAAGAATGTATGATGCAATATATGTATTTTTATCATGAAAACTTAAATTTTTAGGAATCCATATAAACTTACTTTTCTTAGACTTTCTTTTTACAAAAGAACTATATGGATTACTATAACATGAAGATTTTGCAATAAATCTAATACCATGATTATCATGTGACAATTTCTGAAAAGATAATAAAGCATTCAAATTTTTTTTCCTTTATTAAACTGAGTCACATTTTGCAAAAGATCTTCATATTTATTTTTGAAAACTAACATGTTTTTATCCAATATAGAAATCCTTTCATTCAAACACTTAGTTTCCTTTTTCAGAAAAATGTTCTCTTTTATAAATTTCTCATTTTCAATTTTCAAAGATGATATGACTTTTTCAAACTCATCTTGTTGTTGAGAATTTATAGATGAACATTGTAATGCATAACATGAATTTTCCTTTAAAAGTTTCTCATTTTCTTTTGACAAAACTTTGTTTTTCAGTTTTTCATTTTTCAGATCAAGAAATAATTCATGGAAAGCATCAGAGAGTTCAGAATATGATACCTCATCATCTTCAAGTGTCATCTAACATAGGTTGACACGTTCAGTTGATTCTTCTTCATCAGATGAAGATGAATCACTGTATTCTGATGATGCTTCGTAGTTCTTCTTCTTTCTAAACTTCTTACTCTTGTACTTATCTTTCTTCTTAAGCAAAGGACAATCCATCTTCATATGACCTGGTTTATCACAATTAAAGCATTTGAATTTACCTTGCTTTAGAAATTTCCTGAATTTCTTTGAGAGCATTGCCATCTCCTCTTCATCGTCATTGGAATCGTCCGTGTCGGAGGATGCATGGAAGGCGAGTTCTTTCTTCTTTGAACGGTGTTGTCGTTCGTCCTTCTTCCTTTCTTCTAACTGCACTTCATATGCCATTAGATTACCGATTATATTTTCTAATGTCATAGTTGAGAGATCATTCGCCTCTTCAATGGCGGTTGTCTTTTTCTCCTATTCTGGTGTGAGTGCACGAAGGATCTTTCGAACTCTTTCAACTTGGGTGTAGTCCTTTTCAAGGGATGCTAATGTATTGGTGATGTCGGTGAATCTTGTAACCATCTCGGATATGGTTTCATTCTCCTCCATTTTGAATAACTCAAACCTGTAGACAAGAACAGATATTTTAGATTCCTTAACTTTATTAGTGCCTTCGTGTGTTACCTGAAGAGTATGCCATATTTGATGTGCAGAAGTTGCTGTTGAAACACGGTTGAACTCTTCTTTGGTTAGGGCACAGAATAGAGCATTCATCGCTTTTGCGTCAAGGTTCGCGTTCTTCTTTTGATCTTCACTCCAAGCGTTGTAGTTGGTTGTGGGCTTGGTGTACGATGCTTCTACGATGTTCCAAAGGTCGTAGTTGAGTGACTGCAAGTATATCTTCATTCTACACTTCCAATAGTTGTAGTTGGTTCCGTCAAATAGCGGTGGACGCTGTGTAGAATGTCCTTTTTTGAATTGGGATGATGAGAACTCCGTTGCCATCCTTGTTGTTGACTAGGTACCAAATGTAAGACCCGCTCTGATACCAAATGTTGGATCAGAGCGTGTACGCCGGTTGTTGCCTTGAACCTTGATGTTGATGCTGGCTCTGATACCAAATGTTGGTCCCCGAGATATTGATAAATGCGGAACTATCTCTGTTGGCAACAATGATCTAAAATACACAAGTCAACATAACACTAAAACAAGAAGGATTAATCGTTAATCAAAGAAGTAACTTGCAAAAAGGAAATCAAATCTCAGAAAATGCACAAACGCAAACAAGAGAGATTTATCCTGGTTCGGTCCTTGTGACCTACATCCAGTCCCCAAGCCACCCGCTTGAGATTTTCCTTTAACCTTGATTTTGCCACCCAAAATTAATACACCATGTACACCACTTGACAAATCCCCTTCGCCAAATGTATACACCTTCTCTACATCCAAGAGAACACCTTCTCTTCCACCAAGAGAATACCTTCACCTTGTACAACTGCCTCTACAACCAAGAAGCCTCCCGTGTACAATGATCACTTTGAGAATTACAATACTTTTCCTATAGCCTTGGTACTGAATGTGTATGTGGACAAGGTTCAGTATAGGAAATAAGAACTTCAGAGATCTTCACAATGGAAATGTCTTTTGGTGAAGAACTGAAGTGGGAAAAACAGTTTTCAAGTTTGCAGATTTTGGCTTTGGAAAACTGATAAAAACTCTTGGTATTTGGCCTTTGGAATAACTTCCCTATTTATAGCTGAAGACTAGGGTTAGTTAGGGAGTTATTGGTGCAATTTCAGATGATATGAACGTTGGAAAACGTTGCACAAAAGACCAACAGTCAGAAACTATCCAACAGTCAGAACTGCCTATTAGTCGACTTGCCCATAGAGTTAGTCGACTAACTGTAACGCCCCGATCCGGAGGGTACGGAGACGTTACTGCGACGTATATACGAAGGTCGGAAATACCCTAACGTATATACGCTAAGCATCAATACAGGCAGGGGGTCAGAGTACGGAAGCATAGTGGTAATATACAATCCAGCAATAATAACAACAGTACACAGTTATCACAAGGCATGATATAATATCTGAAGAATATATGATCACTATGGAACACAAAAGCAGGATGCACAATATGAAATACTGGAAAGTACTCACGAGTGGCAAGATGAAAATCTCGTGAGCCAAACAAGAAGAGGCGGGAAGGAAGAGGGTCCAGGTAGGCACCAACTAATCCACGCTCCCGCTGCGCTACTCTAATCAGGTACAGCAAGGCCGCCACGATCCAGACTCTAGGATCTGGACATGAGAATCCAGGGTTGTTAGCAACCCCAGCGAGAAAACCCTGTACATCGGATCCATGAAAACATGCAAGGCAGAAGAAGTCCGAGGAACGGCTAGAGTGCAAAGCACTGAAGGGACTAGCCACGGACGGAACCAAGCCTAGGTAAGACCATCGCGTAACACATCTCAGGCGTTAAGCATTAGGGTGCAGCGAAGCTAACGCTCTACGAGGCTCGCACTTGGCGGAGGTCACGTAGCGAAGCCAGCGCGTAACACAACGCTAAATGCTAAGCACCAGGGTGCAGCGAAGCCCACACCTGGTTAGGTCCATAGGTGACTAGAACACGACCCTCGCTTGGCGAGGCTAGCGGGGTCCGTAGTCCATCAAATCCATAAAAACTGAGAACACGATCAAGAATCACAATAATCGAAACGAGTCCCGAATGCTGTCTCCATGACTCTGTCTGGCAGAAGCCCTAAATCTGAAATACTGTTCCATACCGATGTTCCTCATGTAATGATACGGTCTGTCTGATTATATAAGTGATGACTATCCCACTTGCTGTGCTGATTTCCCCGTGATGTATCCACATACTCTAGAATAGGATGCGAGGCGAAGAACCATCCAATATAAGACCAGGTGATGCACCAGAGTTAAGAATACCAGAACATAATGATAGCGAACCACATCTGTCTTGCTGCTACCCTACTAGTTTATCCATATCTTGAGTTGGTATAAGATTGAAAGGAATTGGAAATGGAAAAGGATGGAAGAGATTTCAAGAATCAAGGAAAGGACGATCAAGAGGGAATAGATAACTTTGTACTTGCAGTTGGATTGTATAACCACGACTCATGCATTGTACCGAGGATGTGAGAGCCTAGGCTCTGATACCACCCTGTAACGCCCCGATCCGGAGGGTACGGAGACGTTACTGCGACGTATATACGAAGGTCGGAAATACCCTAACGTATATACGCTAAGCATCAATACAGGCAGGGGTCAGAGTACGGAAGCATAGTGGTAATATACAATCCAGCAATAATAACAACAGTACACAGTTATCACAAGGCATGATATAATATCTGAAGAATATATGATCACTATGGAACACAAAAGCAGGATGCACAATATGAAATACTGGAAAGTACTCACGAGTGGCAAGATGAAAATCTCGTGAGCCAAACAAGAAGAGGCGGGAAGGAAGAGGGTCCAGGTAGGCACCAACTAATCCACGCTCCCGCTGCGCTACTCTGATCAGGTACAGCAAGGCCGCCACGGTCCAGACTCTAGGATCTGGACATGAGAATCCAGGGTTGTTAGCAACCCCAGCGAGAAAACCCTGTACATCGGATCCATGAAAACATGCAAGGCAGAAGAAGTCCGAGGAACGGCTAGAGTGCAAAGCACTGAAGGGACTAGCCACGGACGGAACCAAGCCTAGGTAAGACCATCGCGTAACACATCTCAGGCGTTAAGCATTAGGGTGCAGCGAAGCTAACGCTCTACGAGGCTCGCACTTGGCGGAGCTCACGTAGCGAAGCCAGCGCGTAACACAACGCTAAATGCTAAGCACCAGGGTGCAGCGAAGCCCACACCTGGTTAGGTCCATAGGTGACTAGAACACGACCCTCGCTTGGCGAGGCTAGCGGGGTCCGTAGTCCATCAAATCCATAAAAACTGAGAACACGATCAAGAATCACAATAATCGAAACGAGTCCCGAATGCTGTCTCCATGACTCTGTCTGGCAGAAGCCCTAAATCTGAAATACTGTTCCATACCGATGTTCCTCATGTAATGATACGGTCTGTCTGATTATATAAGTGATGACTATCCCTCTTCCTTCCCGCCTCTTCTTGTTGGCTCACGAGATTTTCATCTTGCCACTCGTGAGTACTTTCCAGTATTTCATATTGTGCATCCTGCTTTTGTGTTCCATAGTGATCATATATTCTTCAGATATTATATCATGCCTTGTGATAACTGTGTACTGTTGTTATTATTGCTGGATTGTATATTACCACTATGCTTCCATACTCTGACCCCTGCCTGTATTGATGCTTAGAGTATATACGTTAGGGTATTTCCGACCTTCGTATATACGTCGCAGTAACGTCTCCGTACCCTCCGGATCGGGGCGTTACACTAACCTAGGCAAAATTCCTTCTATTAGTCGACTATGTTTGACTATAAGTCGACTAGGTCAGTGGCCGTTGGAAGAACAGTTTCAGAATAACTACTTCAAGTCGACTGCAACTATCAATTAGTCGACTTGACCAGGGATTAGTCGACTAGGGGAATTCTATAAGTCGACTATATAATGATATTAGTCGACTTGGTTTACTGTCGGTCGACTAATTATCAAACAGAGAGTTAGGTCAGATCTTTGACACAGAATTAGTCGACTTGGGTTTGGGTTAAGTCGACTAGTCAATGGGTTAGTCGACTTATAAAGAACTTTAAGTCGACTAATGGACCAATGAAGTGTGTTTGTGTCAAGGCTTTTACATGCTATTCCACATTTACAAACCACACTTAATCAACTCTCCTTGGCACATCTTGATCATGTAGGACTCTTGATTCGTCATGTGTTAGAGCTCCAAATGAATTTGATCTTCACAAGCGTCTTCATCGAAATAAGTTCCAACAGGTTAAACCAAATATCAGGAGCGTAGGCTCTGATACCAATTGAAATCACCCTAGAGAGGGGGTGAATAGGTGATATGGCTAATCTAGAAACTAAATGCGGAATTACAAAACTAATTTGCAACTACACTTAGTACAACCAACGAGTGTAGCCGAATTCCCCGTGAAGGGCTCTGGACTAACTCCTCTTGATTCCTCTGAATAAGAGTTGAGGTGCTATATGATGCTCTCGTGGTTAAGTACAAGTGAGGTACACAAACACAAGCCAAGCATATAAAGATGATACAAGCAATATGAATGATGCAAGGCACAACACAAGCAAATAATATATGATGCTATGAATGATGCACAACACAAATAAAGAGAAAGGGTTAAGAGACAATGGATCAAACGCAAACACAAAGATATGTTCTGAGATTCGAGCCCCTAGCTCTACGTCCCCGCCTTCACCGAGAAGGATTTCTAATCCACTAGGAGTACCGAACTCCTCTCTCAACCAATACAACCTCCACCGAGGCAATACAAATGGTCTACCAAAGACCGGAGTACCAAACTCACAAAACCAACCAATACAACCTCCACCGAGGCAAACACCAATCCAACTCCACCTCACACAAGAGGGAGTAAACCACAATCCACCTCTACCGAAGAGGGATACAAATCCAACACCAACTCCACCTCACCAAGAGGGAGTAAACCACAACCTCAACCTCTACCAAAGAGGGAGCAACCAACAACCCAAATCCACCTCTACCAAAGAGGGATACAACAATGAAGGGGTTTACAACTTGGTGGTATGTCTCAACCACAAACACTTTCTTTTTCCCACAAATAATGATCCTAATAGAATAGGATAGGAGATAGCTCAAGTGTGGAAAACCAAGAGTTTGGAAAACAAAACTCAAAGAAAAATACTTGGGAAAACTCTTTGTAAAAGATAGAAATGAAGAACAATATAAATCTCCCAATTTTCTATTTTCTTTGATTTTTTCAAAACCCTAAAACAATATAAAGATAGATCTTTTTAAGCTCTAAACACTTTTGAAAATTTGTTTTAAACACCAAGAAAGGAGAGAAATTTATCTCTTAAAATCTTAACCAAAAACTCAAAACAATGGGGTATTTATAGCCCCAATACAAAACTAACCGTTAGGCTGAATTCTCAGCCTGAGACGGCTGGCAGTCGACCGTCCGGTCGACCGCCAACGGTCATAAATATGACCGTTGGAGACCTGCGGTCGACCGGCCGGTCGACCGTAGAAAAACAGAGAGCAGAGCTCTCTGGTCCGGTCGACCGCCCCGGTCGACCGGTCCATGTGCCTGGTCAACGTGCACAGACTTGTGCACGTCGGGTCGACCGACTCTGGGTCCGGTCGACCGGTCGGTCGACCGCCAGAGCCTGTCAGGCAGAAATCTGGGTCAGAAAAACTTGTTAAAAAATATTCTAAAAATTCTCATAAATCTTCTAAAAATCCACAAAAATAGTTTTATCATTTTACATTGATATACAAACATGTGTTAAAAATTTCAACATAAATATCAAACATTTTGAACCATTTTTGTGTCTTATAAATTTTATCAAAATCCAAAAACTGTATTTTACCAAACTTGAATTTTTCAATAGGAAATCTGATTTTTCCTAAAACTCATTTAAATACAAAAACATGATACTTAATCATTTTAAAACATGTTGCATATGGACATAGGTCCAATATACATGAAACATATACATATCATTGTTTTTGTCTTATATTTCCAAAAATATGTTTTGTTAAAAACACAAAACACCAAACCTCATGAATAGGCATCTCAACATAAGTTTGTCTAGGAAATTAAGCTTACATGTATATAGAATATATCTAATATACACTTAAACAAAGTAAACTTGTATTGATACTATCTATTCATGAAAATCAATATCGGTTAAACCAAAAACCGAAAACCAATATCCAAAACATAAAACGTGTGTGTGTTGTGAACTCGAGCATATCACACTATCTAATCTTTACACATAGATCTAAAACACAAACGAAATTAGGATACCTAAGTCTTCTTGACGATCTCCATCTTTAAGTCGACTCGATCCAAAACTCCGTGATCCACCGAGCTTGACTCCAACGAGTGCTATGTATGATCTTGTTGCTCGGGCTCTGGAATCACCATGTGAAAGGCTTCAAAACTCCTTTGTTGAAGCAATCACCAACTAATATCTTGGTTAATGATCTGAAACTAAGTCTTCTTGACGATCTCCATCTTCAAGTCGACTCGATTCAAAACTCCGTGATCCATCGAGTTAGACTCCAACGAGTGCTATGTATGATCTTGTTGCTCGGGCTCTGGAGTCACCATGTGAAAGGCTTCAAAACTCCTTTGTTGAAGCAATCACCAACTAATATCTTGGTTAATGATCTGAAACTAAACATCACAAGATTATTAGTAAACATAACTACATGAGTTAATCATCATCAAAACTAGAGTGAAACGCCTCTGGGCCAACAGTTTTCGCATCTCCTTCCTAGAAAGGAATGAACTCTGTCAAGGACATCATCATTTTAGGAGTTACAAAGGTGGTTAACAACGGGAAAGTTACGAGGTTCTGGCAAGATATATGGTACTCGGCTATCCCGTTGAAGACTTTTTCCCAGATTTGTTTCTTCGAGCCCAAGACCCTGTTGGTTTAGTCCTTTCATGTTGGACCAATGCTGGTTGGAACTTTAAGATACCTTATTTGAATCAAGAGAAAGACGCTGGCCAGAGAGAGTAATTACTACAGCTGCTCCCGATAACATGGTAAATACCTATGGAGATAGAGACCGACCGTCTTGGGAATGGGACTCTACACAGACCTTTTCAGTAAACTGCGCATACCTCAGGTTGAACGACGGGGGAATATGGCGCACTTTCGTGAAGGTCATCTGGAACAAGAAGGTACCTATCAAAGTCAGAGTTTTTCTTTGGCTAGTCATCAATGGAACTAATGTCTGTATTGTGTGTGCGGAGAATGAGGAATCCATCAATCACATGTTCCTTTGTTGTTCATTTACTCTCAAATATAGGAGAAACTGGCACAAACCCTAAGCGTACATACTACAGCTGTGAGACTATTTTGGTTCTCTTGGATATATATGGTGTTCAATAAACATGATAGAGTAATTGAGATTTAGCAGCGACAACTGTTTTCTGGAGGATTTGGTAAGAACAAAATATAGAATTTTTAATAACTCGGCCAGATCATCCGACCAAACTTTTCATGTCTACTTTACATTTATCATTTATTGGATAAATCTCCTCTCAGGTACTTTCAAGGAGAGGCAAGGCGGGCGATGGAGCACAGACAGATAGGGGATGTCTCCGACAACTTTTCAGAGGAGGCACGGGGGGAAAGACGTCAACGACTAGGACATGATGTGATCGGCGACAAGTGCAAACTACTAATTTTGGTGCCAAGGTTTCATCCTGACTGTGGTTACGGGTATATCCTGAATTTTGTATCAGGGACGGTCCAACTTTAGACTTTATCCAGTTTATTTGTCTTCTTATTTTTGTACTTTTTTCATCCTGCGCTGGCGTGTGCTTAAAGCTTGTTATCTTAAGGAGGAATTGTTGCTTTGTAAAGCATATTTGTCGGGATGTTTTCATTAAAAGCTTTTTAATGAAGCACGGGAAACTCTATTGGTTCACCGTTTTCTCTCAAAAAGACGTAAAAATATCTACACTATTTTTTTTTCGCGGGTTGTTTGTTTTTGGGGGGCTGAGAATAGACCGTAACTTGACACAAGAGGAATTTGAACCGAGACATTTTACTCACTGCAAAATGGTTTTACCATTGTGCTATAGTGACACTTGCTATTAGAATATTTATAATAGTTGGTATGTCCTGCTTATTGCTTTATACTTCTTCGGGTACTTCAATTCAAAGGTGGTGCACTTGCCTTCAGTAGTTTAGTACAGTAATGCTCCACTGAAGGACCAAAACGGCGAAGAAATGGATTCACAAGGAAGAGTTTGTGAAAGCAATCCGCAGGCATCCCAAGTAGTGCAGCACAGCAGACTGGGACAAGCTCTATATCCTTCTTTGACGGTAAACGGGAGAACGACTGTGCGCACACGTGCACGGTCTTCAAATGGCCCCAACATGGATAATACGGCGGGGGCTTGTGAGGCATGGGAGACAGTGGTGAATCCGGTGATCTGCAGGGTCGACGCAGATATCTCCACCGTGCCTCCCCGCGCAGGCGGCCCTCGAGGCATAACGCTTCCGATGGCGAGGCACAGACGGACAGCAAGGCCACTAGGAGGAGGGAGAGAAGGATCGCCTTGTCTCGCATTTTCTTCATGGTGTGCGAGCGTTACATTTCGAGTAGCAGAGGGGAGGGCTTTTTATAGAATGTGGTGTGAGGAGTTAAAAGACTAGCTTGTTGGAACTTTGGAAACGTTTGAAGGTTTATTTGAGAGCTGGAAACTGCAGCTAGACTTGAATCAGGGCTTTTAATATAATAAATATAACGCATGTCCACTTTCTCTACTTCTATTATTTGTTTCCACTATCTGTATCTCTAAAATTTAGAAGGACCTCTTGGACAGCGTCATATCAACTCTATTCTAATGATATGTTCTCATTATATGTTCTCATTAAACTCACACTCTCACTTAGCTCAAATTTAACCGTATTAAAGATTTACATCAAGCATGCAATTGAAAAATGATCTTTTAATTATATTAAAAGTTAACATAATTGTGTTTTAGAACTATCAATCAATCTGTACTATTTTAGTGTAAATTCTTGAGTCCCTAATAGTAGTCACGGTTTGCTCTCATGTCCCTTTATGTATATTTTAACAAATAAAAAAAATTAAAATATTATTTTATAACTAACATCATACCCTATGTTACTCTATCATTAAATATTATTATAACTATCATGACAATCCAATTCTTTAATAACTTTCAATGACACATTGATTATAGCACTCGAACAAAAAATTATTTAATTAAATATTTGATTATTCAATTAATGAAATTTATACTTTTTACTTCGAGAGTACACATGTATTCAACATCTTAAATTCATCTGAACGGTTTTTTCTTCTAAGTTCTTTTCCATTTAAGAAATTGATTGTCTTCCCTAACATGTGCATCACATGTCAATAAATTAGTTTATCTAGAACAAAAACTCTAATGAGGCTCACAAGAAGAAAAGAGCTGATTCAGGCACGAAACGTGCATCTGAAATCTTCACCGCTCTTATTGACTGAGACGTTTCAGCTTCTCCATTATTATGTGGATTGCCTGTTTAATTCCAATTAGGGGGCATTTATAGACTATAGCAACTGCGCTCATACTTTTGAACAAAAATCTGTGATTTAGATTAGCTCTGCACTAAGAATCTAATCAACAATTGAAATCAAAACCCTCAATGAATCGAGGTACATGCAGTTACAATTATAAAGATGCCATTTGAGACGAGTCCTTCAGGCTTCAACCACTCTGACATCACTATAAAACTTCAAAATCATACAAGAACCAATATGCAGGAACACATTTGGTAGAGAAACTTTTTATAAAAATGTTTACAGATGTTGAAATTGAGAGAGGGATTCTTCTCTCCAGCTACTAAGTGCTTTTTTTTATCCTTAGAAAAGATGAGAGGCCTCCAAAAGAGATTAGATCAGAGTAGTGGAGAGAGAATCTAATCCATGATATTTATAAGCTTAAGGCAATCCTAATTCAACTCATCATAGATCTAGGCCCTTGATTTGCGTTCCACAAATATAGATAAGATCCACATTACTAATTTATTTACACCAATAGCTAAGCGTAATTGAAACAAGTCTAAACCTAAAACATTAGACTTGATCAATTCCTAATTGGGTCAAAAATATTGATTTGTAGTGGTAGGTGTATAATATCCAATTTGACTTGTGTAAGCTCAAATCAATTTAGACTCTAATACAAATAAGTCTAACAATCCCCACTTGGGTCAAGCAAGTCATTTTAGAAGGATATCACTCATAACTTTATCGTTCCAAAACTTTAACTGTCAATTATGTTGGCCCAAAGTTCCATCACTCTAGTTTTCATGATGATTAACTCATGTAGTTATAGTTTACTAAAGATCTTGTATTTGTTTCGTCTCAGATATTTAATCAAGATCTTAGTAGGTGTTTAACTTCAACAAAAGAGTTTTGGGGCTAACACATGTAGATTCAAGAGCTCGCGCGTCAAGATCGCATCTAGCACTCGGTTGGAGACAAGCTCATTGGATCGCGTTTGGAACGAGTCGGCTTGGAGATAAGAAGACTTCGGTTTGTGTTTAGTTTAGAATGTTTAGATTTTGTGTAAAGATAGATAGTGTTGATATGCTCAAGTTCACTTACACACACAAGTTTCAATATGTTTTATTTTCGGTTTAACCGTGTTTTGAATTTCATGTCAAAAACATAGATATATCAATTACATGTGTATGGATTCTATCCATATACAATATGCTTCAAAAAGAGTTTTAAATATCTTGTTATTATATTTATACGAGTTTGAGAAAAATCAGATTTCCATTTCAAAATTTGGTTTTTAGAAAATACCGATTTGTGTTTAAGCCTAATTTCTATATCACAAAAATAGTTCAAATAGTTTGTAATATGTGTTGATTTTTGGTCACTCATATTTGTTATTCAAATATCTTAAAAGAACTTATTTTTGTGAAATTTATAGGAATTTATGGGATTTTATAGAAGTTAAAATACCTAAGTTTCAAGTCCCAAAATTTCAGCCAGACTCAGCTGGCGGTCGACCGGACTGGTCGACCGATGTGCACGAGAACGTGCACATGGCCAGCCTAAAAGTCGGTCGACCGCACGGTCGACCGACTGAAAGCACCCAACTCTCGGGTGCTGGCCGGTCGACCGGGCAGTCGACTGACAGACTTGGCCCGGTCGATCGGGCGGTCGACCGGAGGCTCCGGTCAGAAAAATGACCGTTGGCCGGTTGACCGGGCGGTCAACCGGAAGGGCAATCTGGGCATTCCAGATAGTCAACGTCTAGATTTTTTAGGGGCTCTGATTTTAACTAAGAATTTTGAGAGCAATTTTTCCCATCTATACAAGTGTTTTAGCAACAAGTTTTTGAAGAACTTTTGGGCTAAAAGATTTATCTTTTATTATTTAAAAAGTGTCGGAAAAATCAAATAAAAGAGAGCCTTTTGAGAATTGGTTTTGATTTTTAGTTCAATATCTATTTGTGATTTTCTCAAGTATTTTTCTTTATTTATTTTCATTCCAAACACTTTGTTTTCTCACACTTGAGCTATCATATCTATCCTATCTATAGGATCTTGTTTTTGTAGGAAAGAGTTGTTTGTGGTCTATTGGGATCACCAAGTGTTGTAATCTCTTTGCTTTGGGTTTGTGTTCATCCCTCTTGTGTAGAGGTAATTGAGATTGTTGTTTGGCTTAGTGCCTTATCCCTCTAAGTGTAGAGGTGATTGTTGTTTGACTTAGTGCCTTATCCCTCTTGTGTGAGGTGATAGTTGTTGTGCCTTGCCTCTTGTGTAGAAGAAGTGGTGTTGATGGAGAGAGGAGTTGTGTACTCCTAATTTGTATTTGCCAAATCCTCGGTGGAGGTTCCCTGTGTGGGAGGTCCTGTGTGGACGTATAGTGAAAATCCTTCTGTGTGAAGGCGGGGACGTAGAGTAGTAGCTCGAACCTCGAAACATATCTCAGTGTTTACGATTGATCCACTATCTCTAAACTCTCTCTTTATATCTTGCATTGCATCATATTGTTCACATTATATATATGTTTGGTATTGTTTGTGTGCTCATACTAGTGTGAACCAAGAGAGCTTTATATAGCACCTCAACTTTATTTAGAGAAATTTATAGGAGATAGTCCAGAGCCCGTCACCGGAAATTCGGCTACACTCTTTAGTTACACTGAGTGTGTTGCTATTAGTTTTAATTCCGCATCATTTATCATTAGATTAGCCATAAGCCTATTCACCCCTCTCTAAGTGTATTTCAATTAGGATCAGAGCCTACGCTCCTGATATTAGGTTTAACCACTTAGGAGTGAGATCTGGTTAGCTAGTCTAGATTTGCATTTGCACACTTATAGATTATACACTCATGGATTTCATGACTCTCCCATGTTTGATGTTCCAATATCGATATATGAAAATTAAGAATGAGTGCCTATTTAAAAATTCTAGGTTTGCATGTTTACCTTGCTACTACCAAGAAATCTTATCTTTATAATAACAAGCATATAGAGGCCAATGCATAAGCCCTAGATGCACTTAAACAAACATTAAGCAAAGATTATTTATCTATGATTTCTCATTGTGATTCTGCTTTTGCAGTGTGGAAAACATTGACCTCTCCAAAACTACAAACGACAAATCACATGGAGAAGGAATCTAGTGGAGATGAGTCGAACAAGCTTACTTCATAGTCCAAGGGAATGACTCCCTTGAGGTAAACTCGGATACTCAACTAGATGATAGTGCTAGTTCTCCTTGTGATGATTACATAAATGCTGATGCTCTAAATGAAGAATTATCTATAGTATGTGAAAACTTGTTAGAAAAGTACAAAGTTTTGAAAAAAAAAGTCTTAAATTAAAAGAAGAAAATAAAAATTTGTTTTCAAAACTTAATGTGATTTTGCAAGAGAGGGTTGAGATTTTAAGTGAAATGAACTCATTGAAATCCCAACTTAATCTTACCTAAATGAAATAAATTTTAAAAAATATAAATGATAGTAATAATGTTTTGAAGAAAAATGAGATTTTGCCTTCAAAACTTGAAAGTGTTTTAAAAGAGAACATTTCTTTGAAAAAAAAATTGCTTCAATTTCAAAAGAATTGGATTTGGTTTCAAAAGAAAATATGTCTTTAAAAAATGATTTCAAGTCACATGTTTGTCACGCTACTATACTTTTACCCTCATGTGTATCTATTGCATGCTCCACATCTTCTTCTAAGGTTGAAAATGATATAATTATGTTAAAAAAAGTTGTAGATTGTTTGGGCTTCAGTTTGAGCCAATGTGCCATGAACCACACACGTTTGGAATCCATGTTTCGCAAGAAACATGCTCCTTATATGCATGCACACAAATCACGGCATACACATGCTTCTCATGTTCACACACATGATTCTATATATGCTCATGTGTACACTTGTACACATTATGGACGTAAGGGCCACCTTGCAAAATTTTGTTATGATAGAATAAATGATTCAATTTTTGCAAATATATTGTTTGGGTTAGAAAATGTGCTAACCCCCATGGACCCAATAGGGTATGGGTACCAAAATCCACTCTTATTTATTTGATGCAGGTGTGGGCTCTCGCTTGACGTGAGAGTAATGGTGCCTTGATGGTGGATACGTTCCGAGCTAAATGGTGACACCTTTGGATGCATAACTTTCAAGAAAAATTTGGTAGAAGTATCACCATGGTTTGGAGATCTAGAGATTAGCCCTATTAATTTTGATAACTATCTCTAATTCTCATTTTATTTTCATGCTCTTATTGATTGACTTTTAGCATGTTTTGATTTTCATGACTATTATGTTAAATGCCATGTTAATTAGGCTAGTGATATATATATGTAGTTTTTGAGATACACCCATATTTATATGGATTTATATTTTGTATTCTCACTATAGTTTAGCTATTATGTATATCCTAACTCTAAAACATGTGCATTTACATAATTATCGTATTGGTTTATATTTTCTTTTATGCTTCATGTTTTGATTACTTATTTAGATGTAGTTTTCATTAAAATTTGTGTTTATACTTGTACAACTAATTAGCCACATTTGACTATTGTATGTTTGTGCTTAATTGCTCATTTCTACCCATTAGATGTACTTATATAGTCTAGTATTGATGATTCTTGCATTTTAACTTGTATTCCCTATTTTTGTACATGTTTTCATAAAAAATATGTTTAGCTTCATGTATATGTTTATTTGTTTAAATTATTGGATATACAGTTTATCTTAGAGTCACTTACTTTTTATGCAAAATTTTTGGACATTTATATTTGGGATATGTATGTATACTTTTAGTTTTAACAAAACATACATATACCTTAATGCTTGTTGAGTTTTGATGAAAATTTTAGTCTTGATGATTTGGTTTCATGTTTTGAAGATTCTTAACTAGTCTTTCAAAAATTACTATAAACTAGTTATTTATTTTTCATTTGGTAGTGTTTTCAATCTACAACTATTTTCAAATTCATATTTTTGAAAACTTCTACCCTTTAAGGGCGGTTGAATGGGCGACCATGCCTTGTATGCTCAAATGAAAATCTTTTAAATATGTGCATGAATAGGGTGGGAGTTATGAGTTATACACTTAATCTTTATGAAATTTTATTTTTGTGTACTCATATTTGTTTCTTATATATGTTTGCTTCAAATTTCAAATAGTATCAATTCAATTGGTATATTCATTTTCATACATATATATGCTTTGATTGTGCCAATATATTTCATTTGTGCCAAAAAATTTGAAGTATGAGATATACATGATTTTTAAAATGAAAATTCATTTTGTATACTCATGATTTTTCTTGCTAAGCTTGATTTACTCCTTAATGTCAATTATTTTACAATTGGTATCTTATACAAGCTTATGCATTGTTTCTATTAGTATTTCATAAAGAGGGAGAAAATTTCGTGTTTTATCTTTCAATCGGTTTTATTTTCAATTTATATCTTACTCTTATTCTTTATGATGAAAAATACTTTGTTTTAGTATATACTAACATTTTCAATATTGATATCAATAATCTTAAATTGGTATTATTTTCAATTTGGTATCCTTATTACAAAATGAGTTGTGTTTACCTAAAAATTTGTTTTTTCTTTCAATGGTATCAAAACTTACAATATTTTTTCAATTGGTACCAAAAACGTACCATACCATGTTTCATTTTCAATTGATATTAAAAAATTTACTAAATATTTTCAATTGGTATTAAAAACATAAAATGTTTCACTTTCATTGATATCAAAATTTATTTTGTTGACTTCAAGAAAATTCAAATTTTGTTTTAAAGTGGTTTCATAATGTTTTGATATCTATTACTTATATGTAAGGGAAGCTTAACATCTTCTTTATATATAGATTCATGTTGAGTGTATCTCATATTGAGGAGCTTGACCTCTCTTCTATGTAATACACGTGTGTAGGGGGAGCTTTACATCTCCACTTATACATTATATATTATACTTAATGTGGTTAGGGTCTGGTCATCTCTTTCATGTAATGCATATATGCAGGGGGAGTTAACTTTATGTCTTTCCTCTTCATGAATGTATATCGCATATACATCTTTATTGCTTGTTTTTCCTTCCCCCCTTTGTTGATGAATGACAAAAGGGGGGAGAAGAATTTGATGAGTTTATATATGCATGTTTATTTCATTTCCTTATTTATGCAAAAAGGGGGAGAAGAATGCTATCACATGTTTATTTCCTTATTTATGCATATATGTTTGTATTTGGTTTATACATTTCATTGAATATCTTTATGTTCATTGCTATGCATGAGTTAAGGGGGAGCTTTTATAGAGCTTAACTTTAATCCATGCATATATAACTCCATGAGCTTTGTCATCATCAAAAAGGGGGAGATTGTTGGCCCAAAGGCCCATCACTCTAGTTTTGATGATGATTAACTCATATAGTTATAGTTTACTAATGATCTTGTATTTATTTAGCCTCAGATATTTGATCAAGATCTTAATAGGTGTTTAGCTTCAACAGATGAGTTTTGGGGCTAACACATGTACATTCAAGAGCTCGTGCGTTAAGATCATATCTAGCACTCGGTTGGGTCAAGCTCATTGGATCGCGTTTGGATCGAGTCGGCTTGGAGACAAGAAGACTTTGGTTTGTATTTAGTTTAAAATGTTTAGATCTTGTGTAAAGGTAGATAGTGTTGATATGCTCAAGTTCACTTACACACACAAGTTTCAATATATTTGGTTTTTCGGTTTAACCGGGTTTTGAATTTCATGTCAAAAATATAGATATATGAATTACATGTGTATTAGATTCTATCCATATACAATATGCTTCAAAAAGAGTTTTAAATATCTTATTTTTGTATTTATATAAGTTTGAGAAAAATCGGATTTTCATTTCAAAGTTTGTTTTTGAAAAATACCGATTTTGTGTTTAAGCCTAATTTCTATACCACAAAAATAGTTCAAATAGTTTGTAATATGTGTTGATTTTTAGTCACACATACTTGTTATTCAAATATCTTACAAGAACTTATTTTTGTGAAATTTATCAGAATTTATAAGATTTTATAGAAGTTAAAATACCTAAGTTTCAAGTCCTAGAATTTCAACCAGACTCAGCTGGCGGTCGACCGGACCGATCGATCGATGTGCACAAGAACGTGCACATGGCCAACCTAAAAAGCTAGTCGACCGCCACGATCGACTGACTGAAAGCACCCAACTCTCAGGTGCTAGCCGGTCGACTGGGCGGTCGACCGATAGGCTGGGCCTGATCGACCAGGAAGTCGACCGGAGGCTCAACGGTCAGAAAAAATGACCGTTGTCCGGTCGACTGGGCGGTTGATTAGTCTCTAATTTTGCATAATTTTCATCACATTCTCATATTTAATTCATGTAAAATTTTGCTAATAAAACCTTGCTTGCTTGATCCTAGGTCCATGGTGTGCAAATGAAGAAGAAGACCTAAATCACCATTTAATTGGTGATTAAGAGCCTACCAAGTAGCCATTGACTTTAGAGTGAAGATTTTGTCAGCCCAGGACATCAAATCGAAAATCCAGGAGCTCAGGTGGACAGAAGACAGACTGGGCGACGCACTGCCCAAAACTGGGCGCGCGCCGCCCTGCCTGGGCCGCGAAAACGCGGCCCTGGCCGCGTTTCCGCTCCCTTTGGGCGCGCGCGCGCGCCTGCGTTTTGGGCCACGTGCTTCCCACGTGGCCCCTTTCCCTTGGTGCCTATAAATACCCCTCTGGGGTCTTCAGTTTTGGGCAGATCCAGAGTTAGAGCAAGTTTTTGTAATCTTGTTTTTAGGTTTGTAGTTGTTGTTATTGTTCTTCTTCTAGTTATTGTTTTAGCCATTAGAGTGAAAGAGAGAGTGTGTAAAGTGTTGTATTTGAAGGGTGACAAGATAATACAAGTACTACTTCTCTTCCTTCTTTCCAATTTACTTGTCTTTGCCATTTACTTTTACTTCTTTGTTGTAGTGTAACTTCTTTCTTCTTCACCTCTTTTCTTTTACTTTGTTTTAGTGTAACTTCCTCTCTTTAACTTTTCTTTTCTTTTGTTTTCTTGTAGTGTAACTCCCTCTCTACACTTTTTCCTTTGTGTTTTCTTTTACTTTTATGGCTAACTAACTTTTCATTAGCATGGCTAACTAACTACTAATCCACTAATTTCTAACACTTGATTGATACCCAAATGAGTCAATAGTGTCAAACAAGCCTTGTGCAAACAAGAGCTATGGCATCTTAAGACGAGGGTTCTAACTCTTATTTACCTACTAGTATTTACTTTCTTATACTTCATGCTCAATGAGTTTTGATGATCTATGAGTTGTGTACTTTACTTGTTATTGTAAGTTAGAGACTTCTCCTTTTAACTTTGCCGATACCAATAGTGCACTCGAGTCTTCCCTTATTCTCGCCTTCTATCGGATCTTGATAAGGGAATGTCCGAGTTTTTTTCGTTGTAAAGCTAATTTTAGGATGAACTTTCACTCGATTTCTACGTGAATAGTTCCAATGCAAAAGGTTTGTGTTCGCCTATGATCCATCATGAGGCTATCTTCAAAAGTTAGAAGTTAGTGGGAGCACTTAGTAGAAAGTTGGCCATGCATTTTACAACTAAGAAAAAAAAATCCCTTTTACAAACCACCAAAACATTTTCCAACTATTCTAAAAAACAACTTGTTTTCACTTTTCAATTCTTTATTTGGAAACAAGAACTTTCTTTCTTCTTGAACTTTGAAGCCGCATCAAGCTTCCATCGCTCTCCTTCCTGTGGATACGACCCGTATAGTCACTTAGCTACTACGGAAGAATCGCAAAAGCAGAGTAACATCAACCCACACTCTTTTTACATATTCTTGTACTTGCTTTTTGCCGATCAATTTTGGCGCCGTTGCCGGGGAGGGAACGGCTTTATTGTTCACTACTAAAGATTATTCTTTTTGTGTGTAGGAGAAGTACCAAGGAGCTCACTATCGCGGGAAGCAAAAGAGGTGGCCAAGGACATTGCGCGAGGACTCATTTGCCCTCAAAAAAATTCGTGTAAAAGCGAGTTTTTCTGATTGAAGTACTAACAAACTCGTTTGTAGGGTTGCCGAAAGCCGCTAAAAAAAAAAAAATTTTTTTTTGCTTTCTAAATTTTTTAGTTTCCTTGGATGCTTCCCCTTATGCATGTGTAATAAATTCAACAGAAATCCACTTGTTGCTTAATTGAAATTTGGACTAGACCTTTGCATATAGGGCACGTGTCTATTTCAATTCATTTCAATTTCTGTTGAAGAGTGCTGAAGAAAAGGTACGTGTGCATTCATATAGAATAGGACCAACATTTTGAAGTGATTTACCACTTTGAGTGTTACCTTGTTGTGAATAAACTGTACACTTACACAATTGACTTTAAGGGCAAAACTCAAATAAACAAGATAAGGTTGGGGATTTTATCACCCTTCCTTAGCCCAAAAATCATCCAAGTGCACTCACACTTTCCTAAGCCTTAACTAAAAATCAATAGACGTTGGCCCTAGGGACATCTCGGACTCACTAAGGATTAACCAAGGTTGGAAATTGTAAGAACTATACTCCTGCAAAATCTGTGTCTAAGGAAAGTGGATTAAGAGGTAAAGCCTCGAAAGCTCCGTGGTTTGGCGTAATTAGGCCCGTGGCTCTGCCCGGATACCTCCCCCCGAGCTTTGCCCTTTCCTGGCCGATTAGCGTTGTAGTCGAGTTCCTGCAACAACCTTCCCCGGAGAATCGACCAGTTAGGAGTCGTCTAGGTCCAGGTACCTTAGACTAAGTCTTGTGGTTGTTTTTCTTTCTTTTGTTTGTTTTTAGTTCTTTTTCGATTGTTTGTTGTCTTCACGTTGGTTGTGGTGTACTGCATGCAAGAGTGGGTGAGAGATCCGTCAACTTCCAGATAATAGAAACACTTCTCTACCCTTGCATTCAGAACGGTAATGGCGTCACTTCAGGATAGATTTTACCCAATCAGAACTTCACTTCCATCTTGCATAAAACTTCCTGAAGCAAACGGCAATAATTTTGAGTTAAAGCCCCAAATTCATTAACACTCTTCCAAAATTTCATGGTTTAGAATCAGAGGACGCATACTTCTTTGTTAGGGAATTGAAGAAGTATGCTCATGATGCGTATACCACAGCTAGGAGACGATGCCGTTAGGTTACGTTTCATCCCTTTTTTCCTAAAGGACCTAACTAAGAAATGATTGTACAGCTTGGCAGCAGATCAGTCACGACATGGGATGATTTCGTCAAGGCGTTCTTGAAGAAATTCTACCCAATTCACAAAACTTCCGTCATTAGGAAGAACATCATGCAGTTTCGTAAGAACCGAGCGAAACCATTTTGGAGATACTTTGAGCGATTCACAGATCTCCTAGCTCAGTGCCCTCATCATGGCGTGGGAGAAATGGCGTCAGTGCCAGATTCTCTACGATGGTCTAGACTATCAAACGAAAACCCTTTTAGAGACCATGTGTCAGGGAGGGTTCTTGCAGAAGGATGAGAATCAGGGTTGGGATTTGTTTGAGGATTTAGCTGAGAAAACCCTGCAATGGGAGCCAGCCTCGGAGAAACCTAGGAATTCACAATCTATAGCTTCAAGAGGAGGCTCCTATCTCTTGAATCATCCATAGCTGCCGAGGCTAAGATTGCTACCCTAATGAGAAGGATAGAGGCCCTGAAAACAAAAGAGCCTGCCAGTGTCACCAGATCAACCCACCACCAATTCACAATCCGGGTTGTTCATATTGTCAGGCACCAAACCATATTTTTGAAGAGTGCCCTGTTTTCCATGCCTAACAAGTGCCACGGAACACCTGAACGCGGCTTACTCACGGCCGCCTCACAACCCTTACTCACAGACCTACAATCCCGGCTGGAGAAATCACCCAATTTCTCCTGGGTCCAAACAATCCTCCCAGGCTAATTTTTCCACCAACTTTCACCATCCTACTCCTCCACCAACTTTCCCAGTCAAGCCCCAGCTTCCTCCTCCCAAGGCCTCACCAATGGAAAAGAAAATCAATAAATTGGAGGAGAGCATAGAGGCTTTCATAAAGTCCCAAACCGCTTTTATGCAAAACCAGGGACAAACTCTGAACAGTCATTCACAGGCCATATCGAGGTGAAAATGCAGATGAGCCAGTTAGCTAGCTCCCAAAGTGAAAGACCAAAGGGTACTTTTGCCTAGTCAGCCGCTAGTTAACACAAAAACCTCCAATCAAGCATATGAGATTCAGGATCCATCGATTAACCAGTGTAATACTGTTCACACACTGCGATCTGAAAAAAAGTAGACAACCAGTCTACAACAGAAAAGTCCAGTCCATCCTGATCCCACTCTAGCCTCCACCTCTGCTAGTTCCTCCAATCCGCTCCACAAACATCTGACGAGGACAAAGCTGCTGAACAAGTTCATAAGCCTGTAGCACCCTTTCCAATAGGCTTAGGAACAACAATAAAAATATGCACAAGGAGAAAATGCTAGAGATGTTCAACCAGGTCAATTGAATGTGCCACTTCTTGACGCTATCCAACAAGTCCCGGCTTATGCCAAATTTCTTAAGGATATGTGTACAAAGAAGAGAAAACCAATGTGCCCAAGAAAGTGTTCTTGGCCACTAATATAAGCAAAATTCTGTATGGTCCCATTCGGTGAAATACAAGGATCCGGATGTCCCACCATTTCCTGCACCATAGGACAGACCGAAATCAGTAGAGCGCTTCTTGACCTGGGAGCAAGTATCAACTTGCTACCTCTCTCAGTATACCAGCAACTTGGGTTGGGCGAGCTAAGCCCAACTCGAGTCACCATTCAGCTAGCTGGACCGATCTGTGAAGATCCCGAAGGGGGAAATCACGACGTCCTCATCCGGGTCGGGGATTTCATTTACCCCATTGACTTCATTGTGCTTGAGACCCAACCTGTGTCCAATCTTAGGTCTCAAACTCCCGTCATCTTAGGGCGCCCATTCCTTGCTACAGCCAATGCCATAATCAATTGTAGGGACGGTCCATGCGATTGACTTTGGAGACATGACGAAGGAAATCAATGTCTTCAATCTTGAAAGACAACCTAGGGATGTCAATGATCATACATTTGAGGTCAATTCTATTGAAAACGTGACCAGTGAGCATGAGAAAAGTATGGAGACAGAAACGGAGGCAGAGTTTGATCTGGAGGCTGAGGATTTTAATCTAGACCAGATCGTAGATTCAGCAGTGGATTGGGCGTCAAACCAAGTGTACCCCATCCTAGGATTGAAAGCCCAGAGATTGCCTCCAATGAAGCAACACCTTCCCTAGAGCTTAAAGCCTTACCTGAACACCTCAAGTACGCCTACCTGGGCAGAAAGGACACCTGCCAGTCATCATAGCATCACACCTGACTGAGCAACAAGAGGCCAGCTTAATGTCTATTCTGAAAAGACATAGGGAAGCCATTGGATGGACGATGAATGATATCAAGGGAATAAGTCCAGCCATAGTACAACATAGAATCCATTTAGTCGATGAAGCAACCCTAGGAGGGACCCACAACGCAGGCTTAACCCTCTCATGCAAGAGGCAGTTAAGGGAAATTCTGAAACTATTAGATAATGAGATAATTATCCCATTTCTGATAGTCAATGGGTTTAGCCCTGTTCATGCGGTCCCAAAGAAGGCTGGCTTTAAGGTAGTAGAAAATGAGGAAAAGAGTTGGTACAAATAAGACTGCCTATCAAGGTTCGTGTTTTGTATCGACTACAGGAAATTGAATGCAGCTACCCGTAAAGACCACTTCCGCTACCCTTCATCGACCAAATGCTTGAGTGTTTGGCTGGACATGAGTACTATGCTTCCTAGATGGGTACTCGGGATACAATCAAATCCTCATTGCTGCAGAAGACTAGGAAAAGATGACGTTCACCTGCCAGTTCAGAACCTTTGCTTATCGGCGCATGCCTTTTGGATTGTGTAATGCTCCCGAACGTTCCAACGGTGCATGCTTAGTTTGTTCTCTGACATGGTGGAACGTTTTTCTTGAGATTTTCATGGATGACTTCTCCATCTACGGAGATTCATTGATCAGTGTCTTCATCACCTAGAGTTAGTGCTACAAAGATGCATTAAGAAAAACCTAACTCTAAAACTGGGAATAATGTCACTTCATGTGTGAGACAGGGGATTGTCTTGGGCCATGAGTTTCGAGGAGAGGCATAGAAGTGGATAAGGCTAAGGTAGAAGTGATTGCTAAACTTTCACACCCAAAAGCATCAAGGATATTAGATCCTTTCTAAGGCATGCTGGGTTCTACCGACGGTTCATAAGGATTTTAGCAAAATCGCTAGGCCCTTAACCAACCTGCTCGCTAAGGACGTGCCCTTTGATTTCAACGATGAGTGTTTTAATCATGGGGGAAGCTTAACAAGAACTTATCTCTGCTCCTATCATTTCTGCTCCTAATTGGACCCAGCTATTTGAAATCATGTGTGATGCATCTGATTTTGCTATTGGCGTTGTTCTAGGACACGCATCGACAATAGTGTAAGATCACCTAGAGGGGGGGTGAATAGGTGATGGCTAATCTAATGGTCACTTATGAACAAATAATGCGGAATTAAAACTAAGTTGACCAAATAAAACTTCTTTTAATTAAACACTTATGTATAACTCAAGAGTGTTGCCGAATTCTCCTTGCGAGGCTCTGGACAAGCTCATCTAGATTCCCCTTGAATGGGTTGAGGTGCCGCGTTGGCTCTCTTGGTTGAATACTAGTGTTAACAAGCAATCCCAAGCAAGTATGTATATCAATTATGAGCACAAGGGAATATATCATGCATATATAAGATGAACACAATAAATTGAATGCAAGATATAAAATGGAGACAAAAAGAGAAAGAGAGCAAGAGATAGCAATCGCAAACACAAGGGTATGTTTCGAGGTTCGAGCACACTTGCTCTACATCCCCGCCTTCGACACACGAAGGATTTCCACTATGCAAGATCCCACCGGATCTCTCCTCGGTGTCGCAACACCTACAAGCCCTCGGACTCCCAAGTCCCGTACACACGCAAGTCCACCGACTCGCCGAGGCCGTACCTCGAACCAAAGAGTTCACAACCGAACTCCACACCACAACGAGCACACTTGCCCGTCTCCTCAAAGTAACAAGAAAAATCTCTTTGATGATCACAACACTTGATCACCTAAAGAGCACTCTCACTACAACACACCTATAGGAATATCTAGCAATGGATAGCTCAAGTGTGGTGTGAGAAAATCAAGGAAAGAAAGCTATGGAGGAAAAACTCAAAGAATCACTAATATACTCTCTTGATAAAACTCCCTTTTGATTGGAAATATTTGCTCTCAAATTTGTGGAGAAAACTTCTGAAATGAGTGGGAAAAACTGCTCAAGAAGTCTCAAAAATCTTAACCTCAAAACAGTTGACAAGACCCCCTTTTATAGGCTGCCAGAAATAGAGCCGTTGGGGTTCTGTCAGTGCTGTCGGTCGACCGCCGGTCGACCGGCCAACGGTCATTTTTCTGACCGTTGCAGCCACCGGTCGACCGGCTCGGTCGACCGATAACCTGGAATGAACTGTCGGTCGACCTATCGGTCGACTGGACATTTCCAGAGAGCAAACTCTCTTGGTCGGTCGACCGACCCGGTCGACCGGCCACTGTGCTGACAACGTGCACAGGGCTGTGCACATCGGTCGACCGGTCCGGTCGACCGGTTTGGCCTGTCAGCCAGTCTCCAGGTCTGAAAACAGGATTTAAAAATCTTTTATAAAATCCTAAAAATACATAGAAATTCTACAAAAATAGTTTTACCAATATACTTGAAAGAACAAACATGCTTGCACAAAATCAAGACATGTTATATATGTTTTGGTCTATTTTTGTAACTTGGAAATATTAGCTCAATAACTAAAATGTATTTTTCCAAAACATGTTTTTCCAAACTTGTTTTCTAAATCTTCATCAAATACAAAAACAAGATATTTGAGTTCATTTTAAAGCATAGTGTGTATGGATATGATCCACTACACAATCAATAAGAAATATCTATGTTTTTGACATAAAGCACTAATCATGATTTTGTTTAAAGATATGAACTATGAAATACCAAAATCCAAAATAGTATTTTGTCTCAAAGAAAATCTTTTTCTAAATAAAAATTCTTTTCTAAAAAGAAATCTTTTATGAAATCAATTAAATCAAGAGTTCTATCAAGAGTGTGTGTGTGTGATATAACTTGAGCAATCCACCAACTATCTATCCTTTACAATTTTACTAAAACAAAAATACAAATTCTATACCTAGACTCAAGTCTTCATCTTCTTGAAGTCTTCACTTGAAGGCTTCTCATCTTCTTGACTTGGTCCAAGCTTGATCCAAAACTCCTTGGATCACCACATGCAAGCTCCAAATCTTATTCTTTTATCCTTTGTTGAGCTATGCACCTACTAAGATCTTGATCATGAATCTGTCACTAATTAAACACAAGATCATTAGTAACTATAACTACATGAGTTGATCATCATCAAAACTAGGGTGAAGGGCCTTTGGGCCAACAATCTCCCCCTTTTTGATGATGACAAAACTCATGGAGTTATATATGCATGGATTAAAGTAAAGCTTCAAGGAAGCTCCCCCTTAACTCATGCATGACAAGAAATAATAGATATGGCAATAAAAGCACATGACATGTATGCAATGTAAGGAGATGCAATCATAACAAAAATCAAATCTTAAGTCAAATCTTTTTCTCCTAATTGCAAAATACAACATATATGCATAATAAGTAAGAAAGACAAATACTTCTCCCCCTTAAGCAATGAAAATGAAAACATGCATATACAATACAATCTCAAATACTTCTCCCCTTTTTGTCAATCATCAACAAAGGGTTCAAAGTAAAAATACATCAAACAAATTTTCTCCCCCTTTTTGTTAAAAACAAAGAGATCAAGGAGGGGTAAATACAAATCAATCAATAAAATTTATATGCGATATAAATTCATGAAGAGGAAGACGTTAAGTTAGCTTCCCGACACATATACATTACATGAAAGAGGGATGACAAGCCCTAATTCACATAACGTATAATATGTCATGCATAAGAGGAGATGTGAAGCTCCCCCTACACACGTATATCATGAAAAGAAGAGTTGTCAAGCTCCTCAAATTATAATATACTCAACATGAATGTATATGTAGAAGAGATGTTAAGCTCTCCTTACATATAGGAAATACAAATAAAAAAATTTTTAATTTTTCTTAATAACAACAAATTTTGAGATATCTTAGAAAGAGATCATATTATAAGATATCAAATAACACAATTTTGCATGGTTCCAATTGTAAAATAATCAAATTTTGAATTTTTGATACCAATTTCAAAAAATACAATGCACAAGCTTATTATGAAATACCAATTTGAAGTCTAATTAAGCTTAGCATTAACAATCTATGTGCTTTAAAAGATACCAATTGTAAAACAAGCACACAACTATCATATATATGTATGAAGAGATTATATCAATAGAGATGGATACATACATATAAAGAAAGCAAAATATGAGTATATACCATAAAGGTTCATATTGATACCAATTGCAAATAACCAATGATACCAATTGAAAAGTAAGCATAAGTGTATACATCATATAATCTACCATATGAAGAATTCGAACTAGTTAAATGAACTTGTTTTAAGAACTAGTACGAGATCCTTCCATCAAGGAATAAGTTAAAAAGTTTTTCATGAAAGATCAATGAAACACAAGGCACTAAAAACACTCTATCTATAAAGTCCAAATTCAAAAAAAATGAGTGAACTAGTGTTATGTGGAACATGGCATCATGAAAAATAGCAATAAAACTCAATATTCCTTCAAATCATAAATTTTGATTCTTGAAATCCATCACAAAAAATTTTATTGTACCAATTTTAAAAACACAAAATTTTATTAAAAACAAAATTTATATTTCAAGATATATGTATGTTTTGTCAAGACATTAAGTATACATACATATCCCTAAAATACAATTGAGTCCATATAGGTAGATTTGCATTAAAGGCAAATGACTCAAGAGGTATCCATGTATATCTTAATGTTTTGGCAAAATAACCATATACATGAAATGAAATCACATGATCATAACATAAATCCAAATGGGAATACAAGTTTAAGAATGTAATGATCATCAACATAAGGCTATACTAGTACATCTAATAGGCACAGATAAGCATTCAACCCAATCATATATAGATTTATTTGTGGTCCATAAGGTGTACAAGTATAAATCCAAGTGTTGACAAATACTAACATCTAAACTAATATTCAATACAATGAAGCATCAAAATTTTGAAATCACAAAAGAATTTATCCATAAAAATAGGATCATGTGCATCATTGAAGAATGGATAACTAGTTTAAATGGATTTTTGACAAACTAGTTAAAGATCCTTCATAAATATGAAATCATATGTATTTCATGAATAATACTAAATACATAAAAGTTCAAGCACTCATATTCCATAAAGCTCCAAATTATATGTTTTCTTAAAGATCGAGTGTTCAAAGGTTATGTAAGTAGTATCTACATGAAATTAGTTATTGAAGCTCAAATCAAATATGACTAATCAAAATTTTTATCAACCAACACATAAAAATCATTTTTATCAAAACAAATCATCTTAAAAATAATCTACATGGTATATGTATGAATTATACAAATCTAGCAATATGCATACATATCCCAAATATTAAAAGAGTCTATTAAATGTTTGCATGAAGGCAAGAGACTCACGGGTATACATGTATATTTATTAGATTTGAGTTAAACACCCATATACATGAAGTAAATCACTAAAATAGGTAAAACATGTATAAAAGAGAATCATCAAAACTAGTCTTATACATATGCATAAAGTGGATACAAATGAGCATGAAGTTCAATCATATATATGAGTCAATTGTATTTCACTATACATCTATGTATGAATACAAGTTTTGAAATATTCTACATCTAAGCATGTAAATACCACATGAAGCACATGAAAAATCTTAAAACAAAATCATGAACATGCTATGAATATGACATAAGTAAATAGCATGAACATAAAAGTAGGAGTTTAGAGGTTGTTACCAACTCCAAAGCTCCAAATATGGTGGCCTTTCCCACCAAGATTCCTTGATAGCAATGCATCCCAATGTTTGTCCATCATGTCCATTGCATTGGGTACCAAGGCACCAATCCTCTCACGTCTTGTGAGAGCCCTCACCTACATCAAAATCAAAGGGTGGGGGTTTTGGTACCCATGTTTTCTTGGGTCCTTTGGGGTTAGCATTGTTGTAAGGAACCCAAAATCTATTATACTTAGCAAAATATAAGTATGGTTTCTTATCAAAACAATATCTTGCTAGATGGCCTTTGCGGCCGCAATGTGTACAAATGTACACCTTAGCATGATGCTTATGAGTGTGATTGTGATCGTGATGTGCACCATAAGCATGAGCATGATGAGTATGATGATGTGCATGAGCATGAGGAACTTGTTTCTTTTGAAACAAAGATTCCAACTTAGAATGATTGAATGCACATGTGCTCAAATTAGAGCTCAAATTATCAATTTTATTTTTCAAATTTTTAATCTCATTAGTTGTGGCATGTAAAGCATGGTGAGATAAAGGATCATTTTTCTTTTTCTTTTGAAAAACATTATCCTTTTCTTTTTCAACAAATTTTCTTTTTAAAGATTTATTTTCTTGTAAAATACTTTCTTTTTGTTGTTCCACCATAACAATATCATTTTTCAAAATATTGTTCCCTTCACAAAGATCATTCAATTTTGAAAATAAGGAAACATTCTCATTTTTTAAATCTTTATTTTCTTTTTCTAAGCATGCAATCTTAGATCTAAAAGAATCATTTTCTTTAAGCATGCAATCAAATTTCTTTTTCCAACTTTTATTATCTTTTTCTAAGCATGCAATATTATCTCTAAATGAGTCATGTTCTTTATGCATGCAAGCAAGTTCCTTTTTCAAATTTTTATTATTCTTTTTAATCATGTCATATTTTTCAAGTATAAGATGACAAAAGGTAGTGAGCTCATCATATGACATGTTCTCATCATCGGATTCGGAATTTACCTCAAGGGGGTTATCCCCTTGGACCATAAAGCATGTGTTGGAGGTGTTGCTTCCAACGTCCGAATCGCTCCCGGCATAATATAGATCCTTTTCGCCAAGGGAGATGATGATGTTCCAAGCTACAAAAGCCGAATCAATATTAGCAACCCTAAATAAGTAATCATCATTTAGGGTACTCTTCAAAGCATTTAGGGCTTTTGCATTACCCTCAATATACTTGCTATTGTTAATATATGAATCATTAAATGTAGCAAGATAGACATGAATGCCTAGGGCCTTGAGGAACAAAGACATCTTAACCTTCCAAATTTGGATGTTAAGAGTGTCAAAGGTGGGTGGTGACATGAAGTCCATAGTGTGTGTACAAATCTTGTGATTAGCCTAAAGAGGATCTTTAACTCTTAGGTTGTTAGACCCAATATCAAGAGCACTAGCTCTGATACCAATTGTAAGATCACCTAGAGGGGGGGTGAATAGGTGATGGCTAATCTAATGGTCACTTATGAACAAATAATGCGGAATTAAAACTAAGTTGACCAAATAAAACTTCTTTTAATTAAACACTTATGTATAACTCAAGAGTGTTGCCGAATTCCCCTTGCGAGGCTCTAGACAAGCTCCTCTAGATTCCCCTTGAATGGGTTGAGGTGCCGCGTTGGCTCTCTTGGTTGAATACTAGTGTTAACAAGCAATCCCAAGCAAGTATGTATATCAATTATGAGCACAAGGGAATATATCATGCATATATAAGATGAACACAATAAATTAAATGCAAGATATAAAATGGAGACAAAAGAGAAAGAGAGCAAGAGATAGCAATCGCAAACACAAGGGTATGTTTCGAGGTTCGAGCACACTTGCTCTACATCCCCGCCTTCGACACACGAAGGATTTCCACTATGCAAGATCCCACCGGATCTCTCCTCGGTGTCGCAACACCTACAAGCCCTCGGACTCCCAAGTCCCGTACACACGCAAGTCCACCGACTCGCCGAGGCCGTACCTCGAACCAAAGAGTTCACAACCGAACTCCACACCACAACGAGCACACTTGCCCGTCTCCTCAAAGTAACAAGAAAAATCTCTTTGATGATCACAACACTTGATCACCTAAAGAGCACTCTCACTACAACACACCTATAAGAATATCTAGCAATGGATAGCTCAAGTGTGGTGTGAGAAAATCAAGGAAAGAAAGCTATGGAGGAAAACTCAAAGAATCACTAATATACTCTCTTGATAAAAACTCCCTTTTGATTGGAAATATTTGCTCTCAAATTTGTGGAGAAAACTTCTGAAATGAGTGAGAAAAACTGCTCAAGAAGTCTCAAAAATCTTAACCTCAAAACAGTTGACAAGACCCCCTTTTATAGGCTGCCAGAAATAGAGCCGTTGGGGTTCTGTCAGTGCTGTCGGTCGACCGCCGGTCGACCGGCCAACGGTCATTTTTCTGACCGTTGCAGCCACCGGTCGACCGGCTCGGTCGACCGATAACCTGGAATGAACTGTCGGTCGACCTATCGGTCGACTGGACATTTCCAGAGAGCAAACTCTCTTGGTCGGTCGACCGACCCGGTCGACCGGCCACTGTGCTGACAACGTGCACAGGGCTGTGCACATCGGTCGACCGGTCCGGTCGACCGGTTTGGCCTGTCAGCCAGTCTCCAGGTCTGAAAACAGGATTTAAAAATCTTTTATAAAATCCTAAAAATACATAGAAATTCTACAAAAATAGTTTTACCAATATACTTGAAAGAACAAACATGCTTGCACAAAATCAAGACATGTTATATATGTTTTGGTCTATTTTTGTAACTTGGAAATATTAGCTCAATAACTAAAATGTATTTTTCCAAAACATGTTTTTCCAAACTTGTTTTTCTAAATCTTCATCAAATACAAAAACAAGATATTTGAGTTCATTTTAAAGCATAGTGTGTATGGATATGATCCACTACACAATCAATAAGAAATATCTATGTTTTTGACATAAAGCACTAATCATGATTTTGGTTTAAAGATATGAACTATGAAATACCAAAATCCAAAATAGTATTTTGTCTCAAAGAAAAATCTTTTTCTAAATAAAAATTCTTTTCTAAAAAGAAATCTTTTATGAAATCAATTAAATCAAGAGTTCTATCAAGAGTGTGTGTGTGTGTGATATAACTTGAGCAATCCACCAACTATCTATCCTTTACAATTTTACTAAAACAAAAATACAAATTCTATACCTAGACCCAAGTCTTCATCTTCTTGAAGTCTTCACTTGAAGGCTTCTCATCTTCTTGACTTGATCCAAGCTTGATCCAAAAACTCCTTGGATCACCACATGCAAGCTCCAAATCTTGTTCTTTTATCCTTTGTTGAGCTATGCACCTACTAAGATCTTGATCATGAATCTGTCACTAATTAAACACAAGATCATTAGTAACTATAACTACATGAGTTGATCATCATCAAAACTAGGGTGAAGGGCCTTTGGGCCAACAACTTCACCCTTATAAATTTTTAAAATGAAAGGTTGCGACATTGGTTGCAGTTGCTGGACGCAGACTTAATAAATACACTGCGACCTTGGTCGCAGTTGCTGGACTTTAGTCTTAATCAACAACACTGCTACCTTGGTCGCAGTTTCTGACCGTAGTCTTAATAAAATAAACGACCGTAGTCTTAATAAAATAAACTGCGACCTTGATCGCAGTTGTTGGTGTTTAGTCTTAATAAAATACACAGCGACCTTGGTCGCAGTTGCTGGTCTTTAGTCTTAATCAACAACAATACTGCGACCTTGGTCGCAGTTGGTGGTCTTTATAAATAATCAACAACAACACTGAGACATTGGTCGCAGTTGATGACCGCAGTCTTAAAAAAATAATCTGCAATCTTGGTCGCTATTGCTGGTCTTTAGTCTTAATCAACAACAACACTGCGACGAGGTCAACAACAACACTGCGACGAGGTGACACGTCACCGCAGCAGTTGCTTAGTCGCAGACTTTGGTCACAGTGTCGACCCTGGTCGCAGTAGTTACTATTTGCAATGTATCTTATGCGACCTTGGTCGCAGTGTCATCTATGGTCATAGTTGTTTTGTTTGCAATGCATGACTGCGAAAAAGTTCATAGTTTATTAAAAAAAACAAATATGCTTTTTATTTATGTCCAGGCATTTATCTCCAGGCATGTGCAAATGATACAAAACGATCTCTTATACAATAAGATTGAGTGTTACAAATATAGCAGTACAAAAGAAGACTAAACATCAAAAAAATCTCTTGTTGACTAAGAGCAATCTTCTTCTTGAGGTCTGGTGGCAGCAGAATCAATAAGATTGAGTGTTACAAAGAAGACTAAACATCAAAGTAGCCAAGAAGACTAAACATCAAAAAATCCCTTGTTGACTAAGAGCAATCTTCTTCTTGAGGTCTGGTGGCAGCAGAATCAATAAGATTGAGTGTTACAAAGAAGACTAAACATCAAAGTAGTCAAGAAGACAAAACATCAAAAGAGCCAAGAAGAGCCCTTGTTGACTAAGAGCAATCTTCTCCTTGAGGTCTGGTGGCAGCAGAATCCTCCGATTCCACCTGACCCTCCAAAGTGGCGGGATACGATCCTTCGTTTATGAACATCTCTTCCACCAGAAGGTTATTCAGTGAGCATGAAATTTCCTCGATGTCACTTCTGGGGTAAGAGAGGAGGTTTTGAGACCTCACAGGGAATGCTACCCACCACTATATCCACCACATCCCCCGCCGCCATACCCACTCTGAACATCCGTTATCAGAAAGCTTGACTGGTGCATCAAGTCAGAGCAGATCTCGGTGAGGCTTAAGTCCTCGTCAGGGATCATGACTTCTTCCCTTGTGAACGACGAGGACCATGACTTCTTCCCTTGTGGACGATGAGGTCTATGACTTCTTCCCTTGTGGACGAACATCAATCAAGTTCGTCCATAGGGTCATCTTCATCCATGGAGGCAGGCCCCTGTTAGAGACTCTGAAGAAGGCGGAAATTCTCAGAGCAATTGCTCTCGAAAGAAAACAGTCTAATTATGGGCTGTTAAAGGGAGAGGGTGAGCCCTATTTATAGGCAGCCCATAATAACCATAATTAATGGTTCATTAATCAGAATCGTCGGCATTAATGGTCTCCAACCGCCAGCGCCGGTTTGGCATTAAAAGACATTAACACCTAAACCCAATGAAGAACCGACGCGTAGACAACCGCTTCGGGAACAATGAATGGTGCGGGGTTCGTCAATATAGACTTGACGTTAAAAGATCTCATAAAATCTTTATGACAGGTCGCGTCTCACAGACTGACTCCAAGTCACATCAGACAACAGACAACTTTTCATTTTTCATTTAAATTCAAAAAATGACTTAATCCAAAAAACAACACTTAATAAAACAACACTTACTTAACGTACTGCGACCAAAGTCGCAGTCCATGTAATGCAACCCTAGATTGCAGTTGCTGGTCATCTTTATCAATAACAACACTGCGACCCTTGGTCGCATTTAACCATGTACACTGCGACCAAAGACTTTGACTAAGGTCGCAGTTTTAAATGTACAATGCGACCAAAGACTCTGACTACATTATATACAAAAAAAATTAATTACTTAACGTACTGCGACCAAAGTCGCAGTCCATGTAATGCAACCCTAGATTGCAGTTGCTGGCCATCTTTATCAATAACAACACTGCGACCTTGGTCGCATTTAACCATGTACACTGCGACCAAAGACTTTGACTAAGGTCGCAGTTAAAATGTACAATGCGACCAAAGACTCTGACTACATTATATACAAAAAAATTAAACTATAAACTAGAATTTTATCGCAGGCTGAAAAAATTGATCTGAAAAGATTTTATATTTTCAAAAAAAAATTTATCGCAGGCTGAAAAGGAGGTAAAGAAATAGGGCGAAAAGTAATTTATATCCTATAAAGAGCGGCAAAATAAAAGGGGGAAAAATAATAATAAACAATAAGGAAAAGTTATCATAAGGGGTATTTGGTAATTTAACTTCTCCCTAAAAGCGGGCCGCAAGTCAGTGAGGTGACAAATCGAGCCACGTCACCGCAGGCTGAGAGAGTACTCTCAGCCCGCGGGCTGATATACATTTTTCTCATATATATATATATATATATATATATATATATATATATATAATATATATATATATATATATATATATATATATATTAGGGGTGAGCAGAGTTCGGTTATAACCGAAATAACCGACCAAAAATCGAAACCCGAACCCGAACCGAACCGAACCGCTCTAGTTCGATTCGGTTTCGGTTTTGTGTTTCAAAAACCGAACTCGACCGAACCGAACCGAATCTCTTACCCTATATATCACCCCACCCATTTCAATTTAGTGAATCATATAGTTCATTAAAAAAATTAGTGAAAACTTATCTCATTACTTCTAGCATTACCATCTTTTTTATGTTGAATATGTGAAAGTTATGTTAAGTACACCATCACAATTAAGAATAATATTTATATTAATATAGTTCTTTTTTTTTTTCATTCTTGCCATTAAAAGTTAGTAATAATTATGTGAGTTTTGATATAAGAGCCCAAATATAGCGCAAAAGTTTTAGAATATGAAAATTTTAATTTACATTAAGGTTACGGTCTTTACCTTATTTTTAATTTGGGTATTGAAAATTTGAGATTAGAATATTAAAGGATGATAATATAATGGTGATTAAAAAATGTAAGAAATGATGGGAAAATATTGACCTAATTGAAAAAACCGAAAAACCGAACCGAACTTGGTCGGTTCGGTTCGGTTCGGTTACTAAGTCTAATCGGGTCGGTTCGGTTTTGCAAAAATTAGCAAAAACCGAACCGAACCGACCGATGCTCACCCCTAATATATATATATATATATATATATATATATAAAATTCTCGATCCGGTCATTTGATCATGATCTAAACATTTTTTAAAAAATTACAAACCAATTTTTGTTAGGTTTCAAATGTTCTACACCGTTAAATTAACAAGTTCATTATTTAGGCCATCCGTTTTTCCTACTTGATGCATGGGCAAAATGCATTTAAAACACTTGATTTTTGGTTTATTGATACTTGAAATAATATAGATCTGAAAGTACACCTAGAGGGGGTGAATAGTTGTAGTGTTAATTTAAGACAAATAATGCGGAATTTAAAAACTAAAAACTAATACACAATGTGTAACCAAGAGTGAGTTCGAATTCCCCGTGAAGAGCTCTGAAACTTCTCCTCACTATTCTCTAAATTATGAGTTGAGGTGCTTCAATAGCACTCTTTGTTGAACACAAGTGTGAACACGCAAACAATATCAAACATGTATAAATATATGAGTAAGAATAACAATACAAGATATAAAGAAAGAGAGTTAAGAGAGAAAGATCTAAACGCAAATACAAGGATATATTTAGAGGTTCAAGCCATCGCTCTACGTCCAAGCCTTCACATAGAGGGATTTCAACTATGTACTATAATATCTTCCACAAAGAGACCTCCACCGAGAAATAACAAATGCAAATCGGGAGTACACAACTCCAACTCTCTCACACCTCTACACAAGAGGGTAGGCACAAAGTAAAGAAAAGATTACAACTTGGTGATCACAAACAGTGGCGTACGCAGGATTTTCACTCAGTGGGGGCGGAGACATTATAAACCAAAATTGAAAATTTATAAAAACTGAACAATAGATCTCAAGTTTCAATATTACCAAAAAAAACAGAGGGGCGACTACACTAAATTATAATGCTCTTCTTCAAGGGGCCATATTTTGAAACCATTGAATGATTGGTTCATTGTCAATGTGTCAAATATGTCCTTTTCAATTTATGTCCAAGCAATCCTTCTTCAACTCATCACCCATTATATTATGCAGTGAATTCTTGATAAACTTCATTACAAAGAACGCTCTTTTGACAATTACAGTTGCAACGGGTAAGAGTAATGCCACCTTTACGAGCAAATATACCAAATTATAGGTTTTATCCTTCTTCAACTGAACCATTTTTTAGCCCACTATCACTCTCTCCCTATCCTTAGAATCATATTCATATATACTTTTTCTTAGCACAGGATCACTAATAAGAGCACCTAATTGACCTCTTCTCAAGCATGTGTGTGTTTGATGTTAGGACCCACATTGGAAGACGGCTCACCAATTCTTTTCTTTTTAAAGTATCTTTCTAGAACTGTTTTAAATAAATTAATTGTCATTAACATGAAATACACATTAAGCAATAACATATAATACCCAATACACATTAACCAATAAGACAACAGCTAAACACAAGGAATATGAGGGGAAAAAAAAGGAAAGAACTTTAATCACTTTTATCAAGACATCTTACATAAAACATTCTAAAGACCTGCATAGAAATGCTTCTTGCATTTCCAGTTAAAATCACTACTAATTGTAAAGAAATGTACCATTGTAATGAGACTACTACTAACATCAAAAGAAAAGAAAAGTTAGAAGGTAAAACTCACTTCTTTTTTTAAATGCCTCAACTTCTCACGATGCAGTTGCTAGAGAAGACGGGGATGCGCCTGCGCTAGGAGGGGGAGAGAGAGGATCGACGCTGGAGTGAGAGAAAATGGATCGGATGTTCGATGCTAGGTTTTTTTTATGAAGGCAGGTGGGCGAATTTCAAGAACCCGATTCGAAGACCCGATTTCAAGAATCCGACACATGCCCGAATTTTAGTGGGGGCGACCGCTCCCACTCGCCCCCACGTGCGTCCGCCAGTGATCACAAAGATTACAAATAATGACTTGGTGATCTCAAAAGATCACAAATAAAATCTCTCACAAACAAAATCTAAGAGGATAGATTTGCAATGAAGAGCTCAAGTATGTGAGTGCACAAAGTTTTTGAAAAAGAAAACACAAAGAAAAAACTCTTGAATTAATAGAGAATGAAGAACAAGAAACTAAATTCCCAAAAGTTATTTTCTTTTGATTTTCTAAAACTTTAAAAAAAAAAAGATATATAATTTGAAGCTCTAAAACTTGTTTTAAAAACTTGCTAAAAACACTGTAGAAGGTAGGAATTTTAGCTCTCAAAAATCTTGTGGAAAACTGGCCCCAAGAACCCATATATATAGGGGTTCAAAAATATAGCCATTGGAGGTTGAACCCGGGCCAGAATGGTGGTCGACCTGCCAACAGTCAGATTTCTGACCACTGGGGTTGCCGGTCGACCGCTCCCAAGTCATAGAGAGACTTTCTCTCTGTCAGTCGACCACTCGGTCGATCGGCCAAACCCGAGGCTAGAGCTGAGCTAGTCGGTCGACCAATCGGTCGACCGCTCCTTTCTACGGTCGACCGAGCCAGGGATATGTTTTTGTGCACATCGGTTGACCACTCAGTCGACCGAGCCAGGCTTCGGTCGGCCAACAGCAGCACAAAAACAGGATATATAGGGTCAAAATTTAGACTTAAAAAACACCTATAAATTCCAACAAAACTCCATAAATTCCACAAAAATAAGTTCGTATAAATATTTGAAGTATAAATATGTGTGATCAAAAATCAACACATATTACAAATAATTTGAACTATTTTTGAGGTAAAAAATTAAGGCATAAACCAAAAACTGTATTTTTCAAAATCTAAACTTTGAAATGAAAATTCAATTTTTCTATAAATTTGTATAAATACAAAAACAAGATATTAAAACACTTTTGAAGTATAGTGCGTATGGATAGTATCCAATACACATAGTAAATGATATATCCTTGTTTTTGATAATAAATACCAAAATAAGTTTTGACAAAAACAAAACTTAAACACATGACCTAGATACATTAAAATGAGTTTTTCTAAACATATAAGAATCATCTATGTATATGGATACGATCTAATATAAATATAAATCATGTAAACTTTTTTTGATGAAATCTATTCATGAAACTAAAAGATGTATACTTTATATATTAAAGCCTTAAAACCATATACATCATAAAACTTGTGAAACTAAAATGGTTAAACTGAAAACCAAACTATAAATCTTATGTGTGTGTATACTTGAGCAACTCAAAGATAGACTATCCTTACACAAGATCTAAACTTAAACAAACAAGCAAATCTAGTCAAAGTCTTCTTATAGATTTTCTTCTCAAAGTTGACTCGATCCAAACATAATTCATAGAGTAGACTCCATCTTGAGTACTAAGTGCGATCTTGATGCGTGAGCTCTTGAATCAACACGTGCTAGCTTCGAATCTCGACTTCGAGTCCATGTAGAAGCTAAACACTAATAACAGTCTTGACCTATGTCTGAAACTTAGTAAACACAAGATCATTAGAAACATAACTTCATAAGTTAGTAATCATCAAAACTAAGGTGAAAGACCTTCAGACTAACAATCTCCCTCTTTTTTATCATGACAAAACTTATGTGGTTATATATGCATGGATTAAAGATAAGCTTCATAGAAGCTCCCCATTAAGTTTTAAACTCACAACCTAAACATAAGAGCGGACAAAAAAGGTCCAAGTGTGTGTGTATTGAACTCCAAATTTAGAAATTTTAACGGTAAGTGCACAAAACTCTCTTAATTTCCTTCCCAAAGGATTCAAGTCTCTCTATACATATACACACACACACACAATCATACATACGTACATAGGGGGGTGTGTATCATTTGGGCAAAAAATGTACTAAAAAATTTTGAGATTTTAAATATCCAAAAAAATTATTTAACTTTCTTTTATCTTCTTTTCTCTCTTTTAATTCTTCTTTTTTTATTATTATTATTTCAAAAACAAAACCTTCTTCTTCTTTTTCCTCCATCTACTTTCTTCTCTTTTAAATCTAATTTTAACTTATTTTGTTTAATTTTATTTCCACTAGGATTCCCTTTATCTTCTCTCTAGACCTCTTTCTTTTAAAATATATTTTTAATTCATTATCTCTAATATTTTAAAAAAAATTCTCTCTTATTCTTTTTCTCTCTTTATTTTACTAGCTTTCTTTCTTTAACTCTCTCTTTCGATTTCTAAGTGTCAATATCTCTGCCTCACCCCTCACATAACCTTTTTCTCATTGAATTTCTTTCTTTGTAATTCTTTCAATCTCTTTTCTAACTTTCTGTTCTCTAGTACGTTCTTCTGTTATTTTCACTCTGTAACTTGTTATTTCATTTGTTAATTTCTTTTCTCAATTTAACTATTTCTTTCTCAATTTCTTTTGATCTAATTTTTTTCATTTAATATTCTTTGCTCTTAACTTTTGTCTCTATAATTTGAGGACAAATTATGACAAACACCTTTGCACTATTAGGGATGTTGCACAAAACCCTCGTGAACTATAAAAACTTCTACATAGACCCCCTGAATTGTCACGTTGTTAATTTTTCTAGTCCAAATCGGTCACTTGCAGCACGTGACCCACTAAACCCCTAAATTTTAATATTAAATGCTATAAATCTTGATTTTTTCCTAATTATCTCCTTCTAAAGGAAAGCAATGTAGTGGAGAGGGGTGAGAGAAGGATGAGGTTGTGGAGGTGATGGCGGTTGTAATATCCTCAGTTAATAATACTTGATTATATGTTAAATACTTATTTTGACCTTACTTATCATTTATTATTAATAATAAATTGATATATAACTCATCATTTCCATTATTTTTACAAATATAATTTAAAATCATTATTGGTAATAACTACTATTTAGATTATTGATTATAAATTGTTATCTTACTATTAATATCAATTAATATATATTATATTAAGAGGTTAAATTATTAAGGGGCATTTCATTACAGCCCCTATATTGGATCGTAATTAAGGAAAAACTCAGATTCATAATTTTGTTCGTTTTAGCCACCTCCTTTTTTAAAGTAAGGATGTGCGCTCACGTGTCAAGCGCTGAAGCGATCATCAGCGACGAAATACGAAAATGCCCCTAAATAATCACTTCAAAAAGCGGATCGCTTTGAAAATACCCTATTTTTTAGAACTACGACTATGATCACAGTCCTCACAAAATGATCTCGTTTTGGCTTTAGCGCGCATTCGACCTATTGGTGATTTAATCCAAACCCGGATCCGACCTACAGGACTCTGTGAGTATTTTTTTATCTTTTCAAATTAGTTATGGTTATTGACTCAAATTTGTTACCTATTAATGATAATTATTTAAATTGCGTGAGTGTTTCTTTTCTTTGTGTAATCTATTTTATTTAATTTTGTTGTGAGTGTTTATTTTTTTTATGCTGATATTTATTTATTTTGTTTAGTGAGTGTTTTAACTTGTTTTTACCCTTTTTTAAAATATTTCATATATTATGTTAAATTAATGAATTATATTTGTTTAATGTTTGATGAGTGATTTCAGCTCCTGTTTAGTTTGTCATTGTTGTAAATTTTGAGTTCTTGATAAATTTAGCATTGGATTTAGGATTTGGATAGTGTGATAGTTTGTGATAATTGAAAACTTGCATGATAATTATCTAATGATTGATGAGTTGATGAGAGCTTATCCGATAATTATACTTTATATGCTTGGTGTTATTTAGAGTTATTTGGTAGTTTTTTATGACGCTTAGTGTTAATTTTAATTCTTGATGGTATCTAGAGGAATTTTGTAATTTTTTATGGTACTTGACAACATAAGTCTGGATTTACCCACCGATTTATTATGTCAGAGTATTGATGATCCCTTGTTGATGTTGAGTATTATAGTAGAGACATTCTAAGTTCCATGTTATTTGAGAATTTTTCACTCTTTAGTTATGATCTCTATCTCCTTTGAGTTAGTTTGATCATGAGAATGCTCAGTAGACTTCACTTCATAATTTGTTCTTAATTATTTCAATTATTCAGTTATAAACATAAATATATTGTGATAGTGATCTCATCAACATTAGTGACTTTATATCTCCAGAGTTTTACAACAGTTATTGATTAATCTCAGTGATTAGTGACACCAATGTTAATAGTGACTGTATATCTAGAGTATTTTACAATAGTTATCAGATATCAATTATCAGTTATTAGTGACATCAGTAACAGTTATTAGTGACATCAGTAACATTGGAGATATCCAGTCACTATAATATTTTAATAATAATTTAAATTATTGGCATATTAATAAAAGACGCTACAATCTGGGGTATTATATTTTGTTGATCAGGTGTCTGAGTGAGATTGTGCGCATTGCAAAAAACTCAGAGCTTTCCTCACTTAGTCATCATATCTCTGGTATTGACTATGCTTTCCTCTTTATTCTTATTCACTTTATTTCATTCCCAATATATATTGGACTCAACCTTTGTTCTATTTCTTTATTCATATATTATCTTATGTAGAAAATTATATATAATACTGCAGTGTAATGATGTCATTATAGTAGATCTATATAACTTGTTCAGGTTACATTAAACTTATCACATATACAGGTGATATTCTCCCCGCCTATATGTATCGCCGACTCTGATTGTGTCTCCGCTCCAGTGTATTTTGGGAAGCAGAGAGTGACAGTGGTGGTAAAAGGAGAAGGAAGAGGTACACGGGAAGGAGGAGAGGGGTCCAGGCTAACATTAAGGTTCAATAAGAAAAGATTTTTTCGTTTGGCGGCGGTGGCGACGGTGGCGACAGAGTTGGTGGTGGTATATTTTGTAAAAGAATAAAGTTCAAGAGGGTTGTGTGTCCTAGACATGGCATTTTTCTTTCATCTATTCCTCTTCTTTGATTTCCCTGTTGTCGCCTACACTTCCTTTCTTCTTGACGCCACGCCTCTTCTTTCATTTATCTTGGTACCTATTTGTTAGCTTGCTCTTCTGACAAAGGTTCAGATTTATGTTATGCTTGCTTCTGGCCCTATAAAGGTCAGGGGCGCGTGGGATTGTTTTCCATTATATTTGCAAAGGGAGAAAACTTACAAAAAAGAGTTTGAGGAGCTAAATTACAAGTATTCTTAAAAAGATTACAAGTAGATCTCCTCAGAGATTCTGGAGAAGTGTGCCGATAGGAGTCTGGTCAGCGCGCGACCACTTTGTCCCTTTGACGATGCGAGCGATGAGATTCCCTTCTCGCCTGGTTCGGGGAATCAGAGAACAGAAGGTTGGTAGAACCCTCTTGCTGCTTCTCAAAATCGCCTTCAATTAGGAATTCCTTCTCGCCTGGTTCCGGAGATTCCTGAGAAGAAGGACGATGTTAGGGTATCAATACCCTGGATAGAGAAAGCAATTCTCTAAAAGATCTATGAATTCGAGAGCGCACGGTGTGTCGTGAAGAAGCCTCTGCTTGTGGAGTCCTTTCTCGAGCGTATTGTCTCAGAAAAGCTCTTCGAAGAAGTCCTTGCGCATGTGCGTGGTCTTCTGCTTCTGGAGCCCCCCTCCCCTTGTACCCCTGGTGGGCTATTTATAGGGAGAGTAAGGGTATAACCGTCCCTTAAAAATATGGAAACAGATTGAATCAAATCTGTTTAAAATTCGGAAAGTAGCCTTGCTGCGAGGCTAAGATCAGCTTCTGCGAAGCTAGAATTGGCAGGTCGGTTGATCTTCTTGATCCTTTCCATATCGTTGGAGGGTTTCCACTGATCTTCTTACTCGTTTTAGGAGAGTCAAGAGATTGTGGCAATCAACTGCCAAATTTGATCTCTGATTTGATCTTAATTGGATTTGATCTGATTAGATCCGATTTCATCCGGAGATTTGATTGGTCAAAGGTTGCCATAGCAGACCAATGGCAGAGCTGCCCGCATTGAACTCATAGCGGAGCTAGAGACAGCTTCTGGCGAAGTCCGAAAGAAACCCTTTGGCGGAGCTGGAAATCCTCTGTGGCGAAGTTGCGAGTTAGCTTCCTGACGAGGCTTCGAATGGCTCCGAGGCGAAGTCGAGTGATATTAGCCTCTCAAGCGAGGCTATCCCTTTGGGCTCATGCGATGCTAAGTGTTAGCGCCTTAGACCTACTGAGGTCTGTTTAGAAACAATCCGGGTTCACTGTCTGCTTGCTGGATCAGTAAAGTCCAAGTTGCTTCCTTGTCCCTCGGAGATGGGTGAAAACTGGTCTTCAGCTCGTCTGTCACTTGTCTTTTGTAAATGTCAACAAGTTTAGACATTGTTCGGACCAATAAGAATCTTGTCTTTTTTAAGTGTCAACAGGGATAAGCGATAATGTATAGCCTTTCCTGAAGATCCATATATCCCAAACGTTTTGTTCTGGAACTGACTTCATCACATTCTCGAACTCCCATTATGCCCCCGAGAACCCCAAGGTTTCGGATCACTACTTGGTCGAACTCCCTTTTGACTTAAAAGTTAACGGTGTGACAATCTAAAGGATCAATGCCCAAATTGTTATAGTTCAAATATGTTCCGCGAAACACCATTGATAGTGCAAGAGTGTTTGCTGCAATTCTGAAAATTCTTAAAAGTAACAAAAAATATATACTGAAAATTTCAAGATAATTACAAATTTGCCAGTAATTTTAGACCTCCATAAATATTTCACACAATATTGGATTTCAAGGATTCAAGAAGTGTTTGAAAGTTTATGAAAATTTATACCAAATGATAAAAATTATGGCCCCAATCTGACTAAGATAAAATGTGAAATTATCAAAACACCCACGCTTAAGTGGATTCTGAAAATACACCTAGAGGGGGGTGAATAGGTGTATTAGCTAATCTAATAAAAATGATGCGGAATTAAAAACTAAATTGCAACACACTATGTGTAACCAAAGAGTGTAGCCGAATTCTCGGTGAAGGCTCTGGACTAACTGCTCAAGATTCCTCTAATAAGAGTTGAGGTGCTATATGAAGCTCTCTTGATTCAACACAAGTATAAGCACACACAAACAATACCAAGCATGTATGAGATATAAGCAATATGAATATCAATACAAGATATAAAAAGAGAGAAATAAGAGATAGTGGATCAATCACAAACACCGAGATATGTTTCGAGGTTCGAGCCACTGCTCTACGTCCCCGCCTTCACACAGAAGGATTTTCACTATACGTCCACACATGACCTCCCACACAGGGAACCTCCACTGAGGAATTTGCAAGTACAAGGTAGGGAGTACACAACTCCTATCTCCAACACAATCACCTCTACACAAGAGGCAAGGCACAAAGCCAAAATAACAATCACTTCTACACAGGAGGGATAAGACACTAAGCCAAATAATAACCACAATCACCTCTACACAAAGAGGGATAGCCATAACTCAAAGCACAACCTCCTCTACACTTAGAGGGAAAGGCACAAACTAAAAGTAAAGAAGATTACAACACTTGGTGGTCTCAATAAACCACAAACAATTTTTCCCACAAAAACAAGATCCTATACATAGGATAGAGATGATAGCTCAAGTGTGAGAAAACAAGGTGTTTGAAAAACAAATCACAAAGAAAAATACTTAGAAAAAAACACTAGATAATAACAGAATTGAAGATCAAAACTAATCTCCCAAAGACTCTATTTTTCTTTGATTTTTCAACCCTTGAAAACAAATAAAAGATATATCTTTTAGCCCAAAAATTCTTTTAAAAACTTGCTGCAAACACTTAGAAGATGGGAAGAAAAGCTCTCTAAAAAATTTATTGAAAACAGCCCAAGAGATGGGTATTTATAGTCTCTCAAAAATTCTAGCCGTTGCAGCTAGAAAATGGCCAGAATACCTTTCCGGTCGACCGGCCAACGGTCAATTTTCTAACCGTTGAGCCTCCGGTCGACTGTGCCAAGCATGTCAGTTGACTTCCCAGTCGACCGGCCGCACCCGAGAGTTGGGTGCTTTCAGCCAGTCGACCGTGCGGTCGACCGGCCTACTTGGCTGGCCTGTGCACGTTTTTCGTACACATCAGTAGACCGGTCCGGTCGACCGACCCCTGGTCTGGTCGACCGCCAGCTGAGTCTAGCTAATAATTTGGGACTTAAAACATAGGTATTTTAACTTCTATAAAATCTCATAAAATCTTATAAATTTCACAAAAATAAGTTCTTATAGATATTTGAAGAACAAATATATGTGACTAAAATTCAACACATATTATAAACATTTTGAACTATTTTTGTGATATAGAAATTAGGCTTAAACACAAAAAAAAATCGTATTTTCCAAAACTTGAATTTTGAAATGAAAAACTGTTTTCTCCAAAACTTGTATATGATACAAAAACAAGATATTTAAACTATATTTGAAGCATAGAGTGTATGGATAGAATCCAATACACATGTAAGATGTATATCTATGTTTTTGACATGAAATTCAAAACCGGTTAAATGAAAAACCAAACATATTAAAACTTGTGTGTGTATGTGAACTTGAGCATATCAACACTATCTATCTTTACACAAGATCTAAACAAATTGAAGTCTTCTTGTCGATCCTCATCTTCAAGACGACCCGATCCAAAGAGCTTGACTCCAACCGAGTGCTAGATGTGATCTTGACGCGAGAGCTCTTGAATCTAGACGTGCTAGCTTCAAAACTTGACTTCGAATCTTTTGTGAAGCTAAATACCTACTAAGATTTTGATCAAATATCTAAAACTAAATAAATACAAGATCATTAATACTCTATAACTACATGAGTTAATCATCATCAAAACTAGAGTGATGGGTATTTGGGCCAACAATCTCCCGCTTTTGATGATGACAAAACTCATAGAGTTATATATGCATGGATTAAAGATAAGCTTCATAGAAGCTCCCCCTTAACTCATGCATAACAATAAACGTAAAGATATTCAATGAATGTTCATAACTTAACCACAAACGTATATGCATAAACAACAATAAACATGTATATATAAACTATCTAAATTCTTCTCCCCCTTTTTGCCAATTCATCAACAAAGGGGCGAAGGAAAAACAAGTAATAAAGATATATATGCGATATACATTCATGAAGAGGAGAGACGTAAAGTTAACCCCCTGCATACATGTATTATATGAAAAGACATGACTGGACCCTAACTCACATAAAACAAAAGTACAATCTGTAAGTGGAGATGTTAAGCTCCCCTACACACATGTATCACATAAAGAATAGAGGTCAAGCTCCTCAATATGAGATACACTCAATATGAACCTATATAAAAAAGAGATGTTAAGCTCCCCATGCATATAAGCAATACATATCAAAACATTTTAAAATCACTTTTAAAACAAATTTTTGAAATTTTCTTGAAGTCAACAAAATAAATTTTGATATCAATTAAAGTGAAACATTTTATGTTTTTGATACCAATTGAAATATCTTGTAAATTTTTGATACCAATTGAAAATGAAACATTGTACGTTTTTTATACCAATTGAAATATATTATAAATTTTGATACCAATTGAAAGTAAAAACTAAATTTTTGGGTAAACACAACTCATTTTGCAATAAGGATACCAAATTGAGAATAATACCAATTTAAGATTATTGAAACCAATATCGAAAATGTTAGCATATATCAAAATAAAGTACTTTTCATCATAAAGAATGGGAGTAAGATACCAATTGAAAATTGTAGGCTGTCTAAAAATGACTAAACAGACAAGCCATTAAGGAAGCAGAGTCTCAAGCTCTAGACGCGAGGAATCGAGGCCCGCGTCTCAGCATTAAGACGCGTTGGCTCTACACCCGCGTCTCAACGTCCAGACGCGTCGGCCCAAAGCCCGCGTCTCGGCATCAAGGCGCGTCGGCCCGACGCCCGCGCCTCAGCGTCCAGACGTGAAGGCCCGAAGCTCGCGTCTCAGCATTAAGGCGCGTTGGCCCGACGCCCGCGTCTCAACTTCAGGGCGCGGTTGGCTCGACGCCCGCGTCTCAACTTTAGGGCGCGTTTGGCTCAACGCCCGCGTCTCAAACTTCAAGGCGCGTTTGGCTCAACGCCCGCGTCTCAGTTGCAACTGCCCTGATTGCGGGGCCAGTCACCGCGCATGTAGCGGGTAGTGGCCCCTCATTCGGGAGCGTTTTCAGGAGGCACCTTCACCCCTGAGACCCCTATAAATAGCCTTGTTTGCTATGAAGAGGGGATCGGAGTTTTGAAAAGGTCGAGAATTAAGAAGGTCAAGGCATCATCAAGATCGATCGAATCCAGGCAAGAGGATCATCAAGAGGGAAGCACGACTTCAACAACAGACAGAGGGAGGAGACTCTTCAGCGAGCTTACTGAGTACTAGCCGCTCTTCGCCTACCTCCTCTTTGAGAGTTTTGGTAGACGGAGCTGAGTTACTCTTTCTACCGACCGAAGAGAAGACCCCCGACGGTCCAGGACGGTCATCTGGTCAACGGAGAACAAGATTCATTCTCCACCGCCACACGAAGAACCCAGCATTAAACAAAGGGGGGATTCAAGCTTCAACATCCTCCCTCCCTTGTAACTGGAAGGAAAAGTCTTGTTGTAATCTTTTCATCTGATTCAAGGAAATCTTTACAGCAATTCCCTCTTTCTTTTTCCGGCGCATACAAGAGAGTTGGCGACCCCGCTGGGGACTACCTTCGTTACTGACGAGCGCACCGTGGTGCAAGATGACGTTCTCCGTAAGGGGAAAATGGTCGAATCACTCGTCGTCGAGTTCGACCAGGCGAAGTATGAAGAGTTCCTCTCTTCTGGCTCCAAGAGCCCAAAGACCCGCGTCTGCCGCAGGGTCTCAAGTGGACAGCCCCCTGAAGCCCAATCTGAGGCTCTGTCGGGTGCTCCTGCTGCCCACTGTGCCAAGTTTGGTTCACGCGCCGACGCCTCCCAGAAGGCCCGCGTAACCTCAGACACCTCTGCTGCGATCAACCGCGTCGCGCAGAACACACGCGCCAACGCCTCTCTGAAGGCCCGCGTGGTCCCCGGCACATCTACTGGTGCGATCGACCGTGTCGCACAGAACGCCCGCGTCAGCGTCTCTCAGGAGACCCGCGTGACAAACACCCCTGGTTCTACAAACCAGGAAGTTGTTGGCTTCTCTCTTCCTCCACGGCGCAATCGGAATGCCGAGCGTCGACAGAGAAGACGCGCGCGTCAACACTCAGTCGGAACCGTTGGTTTTCTGACTGGGGTTGGACGCAGCGCACGATCCGATGCCTTGCCCGCACCTCGTCCAGTGCGAGAGATCCGCGTTTGGCGACCCAAACGCGAGACTCCCCAAGTTGAGCCTTCTGAAGACCAACTTGCCAAACGCCAAAGCGAAGCTTCTACGTCTCGTCAAACGCAGGAAGCACGCGCCCACAGGCGTGGGGCCCAGCAGCCCACTCTCTCCCAAGTCTCTCTGCTCCAACGCAGCAGACAGCAACGCGAAAGTCGCGTCTCATATCAACAGAGACGCCAGACGCGCGTGACGCAGCCGCGACGCGACAGCCGCGTTTCTGAAACCTGTGTCCAGACAGCACAGCGCATGACTTCCTCCCGTCTTCCACGTCGCGAGGCTAGTCTATTTAATCCCTCTCCCACGGATTTGAGGGATTATTTGATAAGGAAAAGGAGTGCCAATCAGGCCACTTCTCCATGCTGCTGTCAACAGCTCATCCAGATGCTATCTGGATGCCATTGCGAGTCAGGCGCGCACCAGCCGTCTTTAATTAGACAGCTGACCCTGATTCCCCTGTCAGCCAAAAGAAGACGCTCCCACAGGAGGAGAACCTTCTCAGATGTTGAATACCCGGAGCTTACTGCAAACATGACAGCAGAAGCAAGGGAAAACAACTAATGGTCAACTCAGAGGAATCTGACTCTGAGCCGGAGGGGGTGTATCAACACACTCGCACCCGGACAGGGGCCATTCCCCCAATTGACTATAATGCCTTAGCCCGCGGCATTAGAATGGGTGGTTCTCACTCCGCTATAGTGGAGTCGCAGGCTTCAAACTCTTCCGTCGAGAAGGAGACTTCCGCCTACATGGCAGACACTCCTGAGGAGACGGCCAGGCGTTTAGAACAGACGCAGAAGCACCAGATGGATATAATCGCCTCTCAACAGAGATCCATTGACTCCCTCAAGCATATGCTTGAGAAATTGCTTGAAGAAAGAGCGAGATCTCCTCCTAGACGACCGAAGGGGAAAGGGAGAAAGGGAGGAAGCCCACCCTCCGAACCTTCCGACGAGACACGACGATCTACCTCGGATGTGTCCAAGCCCTCGTCGCAGGCAAGAAGCGACCAAGACCAGGAGAAGACTCATGCTAAGAGGATGAGTCAATTGGAACGACGCCTCGAGGCCCTTGCCAATCGCAAGGACCTCCAAGAAGCTGGAGTGGTCCGGCCCTATCCGGCTGAGTGGGACTTAGTTCCATACCCTCCTAAGTTCAAGGCTCCAACCCTCCAAGCATTCGACGGGAAGGGGTCACCCAACCAGCACATCTACTACTTCAAATCCCAGATCGGGAATGTGGTAGATAACGATGCCATCCTGGCATGCCTATTCATTGGCACCCTAAAAGGGTTGGCCTTTGAATGGTTTATGAAGCTCCCGGAAGGTTCCATCAAGAACTGGGGCGACTTGGAGAAGCTGTTTCTAACACGCTTCTTCGAAGATGATTCGGAGGTCACAATGCCTACCCTTTTAGCTACAAAACAGCGAAAGGGAGAGTCCGTCAAGTCTTTCGTAGAAAGATTTCGGAACATGGCACTTCGATGTCCAAGCGGCATGACCCAGGCCACCCTGGTGGAAACATGTCGCCATAATCTCCAAACCTCACTCCTTGCTCAAATAGGAGTTGCTGAAAGCCGCACCTGGAAACAATTAGTCCAGCAAGGTGAACAGGCTGAGGAGATTGTCGCCCGCGTCAGAGCGGAAGAAGGCAAGCCCAGGCCAGAGAGGTCGACAAGGCGTGCACCAGACACCTCCCTCCAGACGAAGCGGAAGGATAATTTGGCGACGGAGACCAAATCTCTCACCAAACCTCAAACAGGCAGGGCAAGTGGCTCTTCAAGCCAGCCACGCCCCAACAAGCAGTATTCCTTCAAAGAGGAACACGTCGATTCGCTCTTCAAGCTACTCAACAAGAGCAATCGACTGAAGCTCCCTGAAATTAGGCGCCCGGAGGAAGTCGGCAAGACCGACAATCCCACCTACTGCTTATACCACAGGATGCTCGGACATCCTACCAAAAGCTGCTACGTCTTTAAGGACATCCTTCAAGCTCTGATTGACGCGGAGGTATTAAAACTCCGACCGGAGCAGAAGAAGATGACGGCCAACATGACGTCGATTCTCCAGTTTGGGACACGACCCCCGACACCCGTGGGGGTGATCTCTGTCCCGAAAGGAGAACTGAGGGTGGTCAACACAGACCCTCATCAGCAGCGGGAGAAAGGCTTGGTACCCGTCCCTACACCTCGAGGGGAAATCATGTGGGTCCACCCTGACCTCGTCGACGAGCAACAATGGACGACTGTGACCAACAGGAAGTCCAAAGGCAAAGGGAAGGCTTCATCTTGCCATGTGATATGCGCTTCCTCCCGAGAAGCGGATACTGATGTTCCCTCGCTGACTGACTCGGAAGAGGAGACAATAGTCCTGGCCGAGAAACCCAACCCACCAACGGCAGGAACCCGTTCGGGGCAGGCATACCTGAAACAGTATGGCGAGACAGCAGTAGCTCCTCCACAACCAGCTGCAGAGCCAGCAAAGCCCTCCTCTAAACAGCCTGGGGAGAAACAGAAAGAAACTCGGTTTTCTCGAGTTCTTGCGAAAGGTGTAACGGAAGGATCCTCGACACCTTACAGTTTTGATGTCTTGGCTCAATTAGCCAACATCCCGGCACGCATTACCTTGTATGAGCTCCTGAGGCTATCAAAGTCAACCAGAGAGGCTCTACAAGAAGCTTTGGCAAATGCTGAGGTCTTTATGACCCGCGTGCCAAGGGAGGAAGATGTAGAGGATTGCCTCCACACCTCCCCAAATGCTCCCTGCATCACCTTCACAACAGATGACATGCAGGTTAAAGGGAAGCATGACCGACCCCTATACTTCACAGGGTATATTGGGTCATCCGAGGTGAACCGCATCCAGGTAGACCCAGGGTCTGCGCTAAGCATCATACCTCGCCGGGTTATGCAGTTTCTAGGCATTCCTACCCATCGTCTGAGCCCTACCCAGACGACTATTTACGGGTTCAATGCCAACAGCTCCCGCCCGATGGGGAAGATCAAGCTCAAATGCCAGATCGGGAGCCTCAAGTCGGAAGTGACGTGTTACGTCATTGACGCGGACACTTCCTACAACCTGTTACTGGGACGACCATGGATTCACCGCAATTCCATCGTTCCCTCTACTCTCCACCAAGTCATGAAATACATTGACGAGAGTGGACAGGTCCGAACGTTGATTGCCGAAAGGCATCCATTTAAAGGGGTTGAAAATTATTTCACGGACTCCCTCTTATATCAGGATCCGGAGGAGACTAATGAAACCCCACAACCAGAGGAGCCAGACTCTGGTAATGAAGCTGACATTGAGCCGGAGAAAGAAGAGTGCCTGTGGGAGTTGGAACCACTTGTAAAGAGCACTAATAAGCTCGATGTTGATACCACCGACGATGCAGGCGGTTGGTATATTAATGAAGACTTAGATTTCGCGTATTTCCCTGCGTGTGAGTCTGATTCAATACCGTCGGATACTAGTACCGACGTAGATGAGGATGTCTGGTCGGCAATGGATGCTTTGACATCATTACATGTACCAATAAAATCATCCTTCGGGACGTACCAGGATAATGGAGACGCGCAAGAGTCTGTATTCATGGTTCCAGCCAGACGAAAAGGCCAAAGACCAATACTTTTTGGGCGAATCGCGTCTGAACCAATGCCCCACGAAGAATCGGAAGGTGAGGATGAGTCCCCTCAGTTCGATCATTATGAACCGAAAACGCTCAGGATGATGAAGCGCATGGGGTATGATCTAACCAACAGGCCTGGGTTGAACTTCGGAAAAGGAAGAAGAACACTGCTTCGATCCTTTGTACCGAAAGGGAAAACCCCTGATTACTATCATCAGACGCGCCGGGGGTTGGGCTATATATCAACTCCAGTGCCATCAGCCTCTGATTCGGAGAGACTGTCAAGTCATGACTGCTCAACAGACACGTCGTCGTGGGAATCAGATGTCAGTGTCGGCAACATCTTCAAAGGGCTTTCAGTAAACATGGTTTCGACAAGCCATCTGGAGGATGAAGATGAAGAAATGATCCAATCTGATACAGATCCTTGGATCAAACATTTGAATGCTCTTTGGGATATCCGCTTTGAACAGCGCGAACCACCCACAGAAGACAAGGTTGTTCAAGTCAACCTAGGAGATGAAGCCAATCCTAAACCCATCTTCATAAGTGACGGCCTGTCACCTTCGGAGAAGAAGGATCTTATATCTCTTGTACAAGAGTATATAGACGTCTTCGCCTGGAATTACGAGGACATGCCTGGACTTGATCCTCAAGTGGCTATGCACCGCCTCAACATCAATCCGGATGTAAAACCTGTCAAACAACAGCAGCGACGGTTCCGTCCCGAAATAATGGAGGCAATCCAATCAGAAGTCAGGAAGCTTATTGACTCTGGCTTTATCAGGGAGGAACAGCATCCCGATTGGGTAGCCAACATCGTACCCGTTGCCAAGAAGAACGGGAAGATCCGGATCTGCATCGACTTCCGCGATCTAAACGAGGCCTGCCCCAAAGACGAATTCCCATTGCCAATCACGGATGTCATGATTGACAATACTTGTGGATTCGAGCGAATGTCCTTTATGGACGGGTTCTCAGGATACAATCAAATCAAGATGTATCCCGATGACGAAAAACACACCTCCTTCAGGACACCTCTAGGGTATATTGCTACACCGTCATGCCCTTCGGTCTAAAGAATGCGGGGGCAACCTACCAAAGGGCCATGAATGCCATTTTCCATCAGCAGATACGCAAAACGGTGGAATGTTATGTCGACGACATCGCGGTGAAAAGTCGCATTAAAGGAGATCACATAGCTGATCTGAAGGTGGTCTTCGACATCATGCGGGCTCATCAATTGAAGATGAACCCCACCAAGTCCTTCCTGGGGGTAGCCAGTGGCAAATTCCTAGGGTTTGTTGTGACTTCCACAGGAATCCATTTGGATCCGGAGAAAGTCCGTGCTATCCAAGAGATGCAACCCCCCAGAAGCCTCAAGGAGCTCAGAGGATTGCAAGGACGATTGGCATACATCCGCAGATTCATCTCAAATCTCTCCGGGAGATGCCAACCCTTCGCTAAGCTGATGAAGAAGGGCGTTTCGTTCATTTGGGACGACGCTTGCCAGCAAGCATTTGAGGAGATCAAACGATACCTCACCCTACCACCAGTCCTTGCAGCTCCGGTATCCGGAAAGCCTTTCCTGGTGTACGTCCGATCAATGGATCATTCTTTGGGAGCTCTACTAGCTCAGAATGATGACCAAGGGCGAGAACAAGCAATCTACTACCTAAGTAGAACGATGATCGGAGCCGAACATCGGTACAACCCGATCGAGAAGGAATGTTTGGCACTGGTGTTCGCTATTCAGAAAATGCGACACTATCTGGTGGGCCAAACCATAAATGTCATATCCAAAGTCAACCCCCTGAGGTTACTCATGACAAAGCCTTCATCATTGAACGGCCGATTGGCAAAATGGGCTATATTGCTCTCTCAATATGAGATGCACTTCCTACCCCAAAAAGCCATTAAAGGACAAGCGGTGGCGGACTTCTTAGCCGAACACCCAGATCCGAGGGCAGCTAAACTCTACGAGGATCTCCCAGACGAGGTCGCCGAAGCCTGCCTAACCCAGACATTGTTCGAAGGACAAGTATGGCAACTTTTCTTCGATGGTGCATCAAGAACAAGCCCTAAGGGACACACAGTTGCGGGGGTAGGAGTAGTACTCGTCTCCCCACAAAATTATGTGATTCCCCGAGCCATCTTGTTAACCGAGCCTTGCTCCAACAATGTGGCGGAATACAACGCTCTTTTGATTGGGATGCAATTCGCCGATGAGATTGGCGTTAAAAATCTCGAGGCGTACGGTGACTCCAAACTCATCGTCAGCCAAGTTCGCGGAGAGTATGAGGTCAGGCATGAAGATCTAGTACCCTACTATAACGCGACAATCCACATGGCCGAGAGGTTTTCAAACTTCTACATCGACCATGTACCGCGCAAGCAAAATGCGCATGCAGATGCACTTGCATCCCTTGCTGCCTCCTTAGCTCTTCCAGCTGGAGCAATGGAGAAGGTATTCGTCTATAGCCACGACCTATACTGCCCAAAAAGTCCCCTCGGAGACTACCAGAGGTCAACGGGAGATCGTCGCGGTAAGGAAACACTTGAAGTGTCGACCGATCTAGAGCTTAAAGACTGGCGATTCCCCTACATTGGTTTTGTCTTGTACGGCATCTTGCCCGAAGATACCAGGGAGGCGGCTGCCATCCGAAGGAAAGCCTCCAAATTCTACTACAATGCGATTTCGCGAACATTGTATCGTAGATCGCATGACGGGATCCTGCTCCGGTGCCTCTCATCAAAAGAAGCCCACGAAGTGTTGAAAGAAGCCCACGATGGTACGTGTGGAGCTCATCAACCTGGCCCGAAGCTGGCAAACCGACTCCAAAGATTGGGTTACTACTGGCCCAAGATGGTTGCCGATGCTGTTGCCTATGCCAAAAGATGTCACGCCTGTCAAATACATGGCGATTTCATCCATCAAGCACCAGGATACCTCCACTCTACGACCTCTACCTGGCCGTTCGAAATGTGGGGGATGGACGTGGTTGGTCCTATCAGCCCACCATCATCAAAGGGACATCGGTTCATCCTAGCGATAACCGATTACTTCTCAAAGTGGGCCGAAGCTATCCCTTTGAAGGAGGTAAAATCATCTAACGTGATCAAGTTCGTGAAACATCACGTTATTTACCGCTTCGGTGTGCCTCGGCGGATTGTCCATGACAATGGACCCCAGTTCATCAGCCAGGCTTTTCAGAGATTCTGCGCCAAGTTCAGAATCCAGAGTGTGTCATCAACGGCATATTATCCGCCCGCTAACGGCCTCGCAGAAGCTTTCAATAAGACTATTGGCAAGCTTCTCAAGAAATTCGTCTCGAAAAGTCAACGAGACTGGGACGATAAGTTGGGCGAATGCTTATGGGCCTATCGCACGACTGTGCGAACCCCAACTAAAGCCACGCCATTTTCCTTGGTGTACGGATGCGAAGCCGTCCTTCCACTGGAAATCCAAATTCCATCTCTTCGCGTCGCCTTGACAGCGGAGATGACAACAGAGGAGAAGCATCGACAGCGACTCCAAGAATTGGAAGCCTTGGACGACAAGCGTCTGCAGGCTCAACAACAAATCGAGCTTTATCAAGCTCGTATCACCAGAGCCTTCAACAAGAAAGTCAAATTGCGAACTTTCAAGAAGGGCGACCTCGTCTTAGCTGTCCGAAGACCCATGGTCATGACACACAAGACGAAAGGAAAATTCCAACCCAAATGGGAAGGGCCGTTTGTAGTAGAGTCAGTCTACTCGAATGGATCGTATCGCCTCATAACCTCAAATGGCGATACACTCATGATGCCAATCAATGGCAAATTCCTGAAGAAATACTATCCCTAGATGGCATTCTTCCACCGATCAAGTTAAAAATACACCTCTGATCAAAAACATCCAACGCCTCCAACGGCTAAGGATAGAGGAAAATGTTGGCTTTTAAGTCCAACATAAGTCTTCGACAACTTATCATACTGAGGGGAATAGCATGGCTAGCCCAACTCAAACGGTAGTTGGTAAAGGCACCTCAAATCCGTTGATAGCTGAGGGTTTGCTAAAAATCCTGCCGATCAAGTTAAAAAATACACCTCTGATCAAAAACATCCAACGCCTCCGACGGCTAAGGATAGAGGAAAATGTTGGCTTTTAAGTCCAACATAAGTCTTCGACAACTTATCATGCTGAGGGGAATAGCATGGCTAGCCCAACTCAAACGGTAGTTGGTAAAGGCACCTCAAATCCGTTGATCGCTGAGGGTTTGCTAAAAATCCTGCCGATCAAGTTAAAAAATACACCTCTGATCAAAAACATCCAACGCCTCCGACGGCTAAGGATAGAGGAAAATGTTGGCTTTTAAGCCCAACATAAGTCCTCGACAACTTATCATGCTAAGGGGAATAGCATGGCTAGCCTAACTCAAACGGTAGTTGGTAAAGGCACCTCAAATCCGTTGATAGCTGAGGGTTTGCTAAAAATCCTAAGTGGACTTGATTCCACTCTTCCCTCCAAAAATCCCTTACCAATTCTCATCCATAGAATGGTAGGACCACAAAATGCAATCATTACTATGTTAACACTATACCTCTGGTAATGAATACTCCTCGTCGAGTACAAACCTTGCTTGTTAACTCTGCATAGAGTAACAAACTCTCAAATTTGCCAAGTTAACACTATACCTCTGGCACTTCAAATTCTACTTGTCAATTCTCATCAATAGAATGACAGGTCCTCAAATTACTCCTATCGCAAGCAAATTCTTGTCAAGTTAATATCACACCTCTGACAAACTACTGTTTAAGTTAACATTACACCTCTAAGCGGTACATTGAGTGCCTGTCAAGTTAATATCACACCTCTGACAGTCACCTTTCTTCAGACTTCCATATCGAAGCTGAAATGGACGATGCCAAGTTAACACTACACTTCTAGCATCCGAGTCATTGCTAAGTTCAACAATACACCTATGGCTATGACCTTTCCTCGACTTCCTTGTCCAAGCCGAGACGGACGATGCCAAGTTAACACTACACTTCTAGCATCCGAGTCATTGCTAAGTTCAACAATACACCTATGGCTATGACCTTTCCTCGACTTCTTTAAGCCGAGACGACTAATGCCAAGTTCAACATTACACCTCTAGCATTACTATCACTGTTAAGTTAAACATCACACCTATGATAGTGACACCCTCAGTTTTCCCAAATAAAACTGAGATGCTGATGAGTTAGGTTAATATCACACCTCTAACTCACGTCCTTGTCAAGTTAACATTACACTTCTGACAAGACTACTTCTAAACCGTTAAGTTAATATCACACCTCTAACGGTAAAAATCTTACTAGATTCCCCACGAGTCTAGTTTCATTTGATATTCTCCCCAACCGAGTATCAAATTCATTTTGGAGGCATTGTTGGTTAACATTACACCGATAAACAATGCTTCCATCAAAATCCCCAGCTGATCTTAAATCAAGTTAATCCCAAATCCTTGATAAAAGTTCACCTTCTCTGGGGGTACACACTCCACTTGTCACTTTCTTTTATAAAGTGGCGGGTCCACCAAAATCATTCTTTTGCTTCTAAAACAAAACATTCAAGACAACAGAAAGAGGCAAAAAGAAAAGTGTCACTTTTATTGATATTCAAGCATATGAAAGTGATACAAAACGCTCTCTTATACAATAAGATGAGTGTTACAATTAAGGAGTACAAAGAAGTCCCTCTCTCTCTCAGAGGCCGTACTCACTCCTTGAAACCGCATCTGATCCCAGGTGCATAATTGGAACCGATTGCGCCATGGCGATGACGCAAAAGTCGAAAGCGCCCTAGCTGATTAAGCTAAGAGCAATGGTGTTCTTGAGGTCCGGTGGCAACAGAAGATCCTGCAACCCTTCGTTCAGGCGCGTCTCTTTCCCTAGCAGACCATCCAACAAACATGGAGTCACTCCTGGGGTGAGAGAGGAAGTTTAGGAGTCATCACAAAGGATGCTACCCTCCACTAGGTCCAGCGGCAGCAGAAAGTCCTGCATTCATCACCATCCCTTTCCCCAGCAGGCCATCCAACGGAATGTCCTTGATGTCACTTCTGGAGTAGGGAGAGGAAGAGGATCTTTCCGCCACTGTAACCGCCGGAACCTCCTCGCCGTCATACTTGACCTGACCATCTCTTGCCATCAGGCAAGAGTGGTGCAGGAGATCTGAAGAGACCTTGGCGAGATGTGGGTCCTCGTCAAAGATATAATTTAATCTCTCACAAACGACGAGGACCATAATTTAATCTCTCACAAACGAACGTGGAGCAAGTTCGCCAGCCGGTATATTCTTTCTGGGGCCCAGCAAACCTGAAAAAGGACGAGCAAGCCTACCTGCAAAGAATAAGCAAGAGTCAGAAAATCTGGAACTCAGTACATTTTTATAAAGGAAACTGAGTAACAGAACGCGGCAGCCATTCAAGACTTCAGACGCGAGAATGACCCGCACAGTCAAACAGACGCGAGTCAAACTGCGCCACGCATAGGATTCAAACGCGGCCTCAGTTTGTACCCGCGCCTAATGCACCAGACGCAAAGAATTTCAGGACGCCGAAAATGGCCATCTCTCTGTTGAGTGAACAAGAGTTGCAAGATTCAGGTCTGAAACACGCCAAGGCAATGAAACGCAATGGGCAAAGCCAGCGTCAAGCGCCCGCGTTCAGAGAAGTCAAGTCACTGGCACAAATTCCAGAGAAGGAATGCACCGGGACTTCATTCAGATGGTTAGGCCAAAGTTCAGGCTATACACATCATCGGGGGACATACCAGCAGAGACCTCTGGCCAGAGTTGGCCTCTCTGCACCCAAACGCAGGCGTCCAAGATGATCCGAGAGGGGGTTCTTCTTGAAGAGACCAAACCGAAGCGTGAGAGCTCTGGGTCATCTTCATCCTTGGAATTACCTTCATCCATGGAGACGGAATCCCTATCAAGAAACTCTTTTCTGAAGAAGGTGGGACTTCTCAGAGCAATCCAAAGAGAAATAATCCAAGCTTGGATTATAGAAGGGGAGCGCACCCTATTTATAGGCAGGCCCTAATAACTGCCATTAATGGGGCGTTAATTGGAACCGTCACGCACGATTGTCAAAGCCCAGTGAAGGATTGACGCGTGGAACGCCGCTTTGGAAACCGTCGCAAGCGCCGGTTTTCAACCGCCCGCGTCGGTTTTGCATTTAAGGGCAGTAACTCCTGAGTCCAATGAGGAGTTGACGCGTGGATAACTGCCTTGGGAATTAACGGATGACTCGGAATCCCAATCGACAGTGAAGACCTGACGAGCAAAGATCTCCTAAAATCTTGAGTCAGATCACATTAAACGCAGATGGGAAAGCCGCGTCCCTTCAGCAGACAAGGCTGCATCTCTTGCGTCTGCCTGATCCGTGCAAGACAGATTTGCGTTATTCAGAGCTGCGTCTCACCTTGTGATTGACGCTGCGTCTCACCCCAAGAACTGACAACCGCGTCTTACTTTACGGATCAATGCCGCGTCTCATCTTTTGATTGACGCCGCATCTCATCAAGGAGACCGCGTTCCGATTTGTGATTGACGCCGCGTCTCATCAAAAGGACTTAGTAGAATCTAAGTTCTTATAAAATGATGACCGCGTCTCACTTTATGATTGACGCTGCGTCTCAGTAAAAGGACTTAGTAAATCTAAGTTCCGGTAGACTGACGACCGCGTCTCACCCTGTGATCGACGCTGCGTCTCGTCAAAAAGACTTGGTGAAATCTAAGTCCCCATAGATTGATGCCACGTCCCATTCTATGGGATTAATGCCGCGTCTCGCCAAGACCGCGTCTCATTAAAAGAACTTAGTCCTACCTAAGTTCAGTAATCACGACTAGTGATCAAGAGTTGGACTCATCCACAACAGGACAAAGAAATTGGGACAAAAGCTCTAAAGAAAACTTCTATTATATCAAAAAATGATAGAAGTGGATACAAACACTCTTAATAAATAGAGTGTCCCTTTTCTTTACAAAAAGAAAAAAGAAAAGAAGGCTAAATGTCCTGGTTCGCCAAGGAACGGATTTGTTCCCTAAAGCGGTGAATCTCATGCTGGCGCGTCCTCTCAGCCTCCATGATAGCCCGGTCCCGCAGCTCCGCCTCAGATAAGAAATTTCTGGCAGCCAGCTGCATCCGCAGAGACTCCACCCTGGAAGATTGTAGGGATAGACTCTCTTCAGCACGCGCCGTAGCAGCCCGTTGCTCCTCAAGCTCCTTTTTGAGGGAAACAAGTTTCTCCTCATTTAGCGCAAGAATAGCTTCCGCCTTGGCGATAATGTCCCGAGTTCTGAGGATGACTTGCTCCGTGCTCTGCACACTAAGCTCAGATTCCCTCGAATCTCCGGCTAATTTCTGAAATTCAGCCTTGGAATATTCAAGGTCGCGGATCTCGGCAGCGATTTGTGCCTCCGCCTCCTGTCGCTCCCGTTCCTGATCAGCTAGGAGCCTAGTCAAGGTGGCCTGGGCTTCATCAAAAGAGCCAGCATCTTCCAAAGATTCCAGCTCCCGCAGGTTATCTCCAAGTTGCTCTACCACCCGCAGGCATGCCCTGGCAAGTGAAGGGCCTCCCGCCAATTCGACGCTCACGGCCATATTTTCAAGAAGCCTCTGGGCGAACTGGAAGGTGCTGTGTCCACGGAAGATGAGATCAATACATGATCCCATCGAGGTGAAGAATTGTTGCACCATCTGACGTGCCAGCTCCCCCATGTCTTCACCACCTAAGAAGCTTCCCGACCCTTTTTCTGTCACGGGATAAGGGATATAGGGCGGGTCTTCTCGTACAAGAGCCGTGCCGACCGTCGATGTGGCAAGAGCAAGACTACCCACTGGCGCTTCCTGGAGCGCTGCCTCTGCAGGAGCTTCCACGACCAATGAAGGAGTTGTAAGCACAACCTCTTCAGAAACTTTCACCGAGAATTGAGCTGTGTGGCCTTCTGGAAGGGTGCCGATCGTCGGACTCCCCACCTGAGCCCCCTCAGTCAGAGCTGCCTTACTAGGTTCGAGGTCCAGAGGCGTCGAGTCCTGTAGAATGGGAGTCTCCCCAGCTTCAGCTGTAGCCTTCTCCACCGGCGGAGTGAGAGCCTCCTCAGCCTCAATGGTTGTTTCCCCTCCTGGCAAAGGGGAAGGCTCCCCAACTTCAACAGCTACCCCCTCCGAGGTTATCTCAGCGGCCGAAGCCTCAATCCCCTTGGGCTGGGTCAACTCTGTTTCCATCGCCTCGACATGCGAGGAAGTTGCACCTTCAGCAGGGATTATCGCCAGCGGTAACGCAGTCGATGATTCGCCCCCGTATATTTTCTCCTCCGAGATGTGTGAGAACTTACTCGGGTCAGGAAAAGCGGGTTCATCGCCATAGTCGACTTCATCTTCAAAGTCACTTTCTCCCGATGACGAAGAAGACGATAGCGCCACGCGAGGAAGCTCCGCAACAGGAGCCTTACCCCCAATCACCCCAGTGGTAGGACTAGGGTCGACTGCCCGAGGATTAGAAATAAAGACACTAGGAGACCCCGGCTGCTGTACCTCGTCTCTCCCTTCATGAGCAGAAGGAAACTCGGGCTGAGTTGAGATTCCTAGAATCTCGACATCCTCTTCGCCCATTATGTCAACCTCTGGTGACTCAGCATCACCAGCAACAAGGGGTCGCTCAACGAGCTCCCCTTCCTCCACGGTCTTGCTGCGCGACCTAGGAGCACGGACCAAGCTTGGAAAATCTTCATCTTCCAGCGGTTCCTCAACTCTAACAGGGACACCTTCAGGAGGAGCCTCAACTCCAGCAGAGATAGCTCTAGATTGAGAGACTTCAGCCGTTAAGTCCCTCCGAGCCTTCTTTGGGGCAGGCTCAACTACAGAAGCAGAGCGTCGACGACGCTTCCTCGCCAATTGCTTCGACCTCCTTGCCGGTCGCGGCTCCACTCTCATTGCTGGTGGCTCCGCCCTCGTCGCTTGCGGCTTTGCCCTTGCCGGTCGCGGTTCCGCCCTCACTACTGGGGGCTCCCTCCTCGATCGTTTCTCGACCTCCCTCTGAGCTTTCAGGTACTGGTCGAGGAGTTTAGAACGTTTACCGGATTCGGACCTTTCCTCGAGACTGGCATTGATACTCTCAAGACATGAAGACTCCGGAATAAGATCTGGCGTCTGGCCGGCTTGGGAGTACCAAGTACAGAAGCTGAAGCTCATACGGCACTTAGGCGCCTCGTCGGGTAGATGGAACGTTGCTCCCGTCCCTCCAGCCACACTGTAATACCAAGCCCGAGCGCCTTCGAACAGGTTCCCGTCAAAGGCAAGTTGAGCATTGGGATTCCCGACGTAAAGCTGATCATAGCCAAATTGTCGGGCAAAACGACTTGGCATATACGGTTCGATAGTGCAGGAAGTTCCTTGGCGAAACAGCACATATCCTGGTCGTATATTGATCAACCACCAGAAGGCTCCAGCAGGCAATTGCGAGAAGTCATCCCGCCCAGCGACATCCGTGAACAGCTCCCCGGGGGTTGCACCTTGAACCTCTGGAAAACAACGGTTAAGCTGATAGTTCGTGGCACAGGAAAGACGCTTCCTAATGTAATACAGGTAGGTGTCATGCCACTCCGAACGTTCCAGCCGCTGCACAAATGGGATATGATCCACGCTCCCACGCGCCGCCGTCATTAGAGATGGGCAATGCATCACGTACCAAGCCATGAGGTACGTGTAAGGCAGCTCAATCCGCGGGTTGGGGTGCCTCACCGTCGGGTTCCCCTCTGAGTCGGTATACGGCTCCCTACGAGAATTAGCAGTCTTTGGGGGTTCGCAGAAGCTCTTGGTCAGCACCCGCAGCCCGCTTTGAATGCCAGCCACCACGGCTGGAAGAAGGGCTATGGGTGGCCATGAGCCAAGAGTACCGCCGGGTACACCACATCTGCCACAATAACTTCATGTGGTAGCGTGGGCACCACACACCTCTTCAGCCACAACATCAGGAAGCCCGCCAACAGCGCCTGATCAGAAATAGGGGTCCGGGCTTGATGGTGAAAGCTCTCAAAGACCAGGTCAGGGTCGAAGCCGTCCTCGTTCGACTCCGTGGTGTAGAACTTGTCAGAAGCTGCGTCGATCCTGTCTTCAACTTCCCCACCAGAACTAGGAGCTAGTCGGATTACTGGGAGATCTTTATTGCTGACATTATTAAACAGATAATCAGCCCAGGATAGTTGCTTGACGCCTCCTGACCTCCAGGCAGTTGTCTGGCCGCAGATGTAGAAATGGCACATCATCTCCCAGTAGGTCTCATACACTTGAGGAGATTCTTTTTCCAAAAGGCGCAGTTCCCTGGTGGTTGGGACAAATTCCTCGTAAGGAATATCCCCTGACGACAACCCGGAGACCTCATACAACTCGTGCAGGGCAAGGCCCATCTCTCCGATCGGAGTAAAGAATGTCCCCGTCCGAGGATTGTAGCGCTCCAGAATCCCAAAGAAGTTATGAGAACTCATCGGGACGCCCCACTGCACGGCCCTGACTGCTGGGTACAGCCCCACACGCTTCAGCGGCCCCTCAAGATTGGTAAGGACAAAACCCACCATCCTGCCCCACCAAGAATTCTCCGTGGAGTGGACCCATCCTGGCAAACGGAACTTGGCCGGATAATCACCCTCTGCTTCTATGAACGAATTGAGGAAGGTGGTGGCAAGCTGCGGGATCTCTCCGACTGGAAGCTCAGACTTGCGTGACCCGGGAAACAAGCCGAGGACCGCCCGGTCATGGCAATCATGACGGTATACGTTCTGGGATTTGAAATTACCAAGGGTAATCTCAGAGATATCCCGGGACACGTCCCACTTCATCTTCCGAAGGACGGACAGATATTGGAGATAAGACAACGGGAGCATCCTCTCCATGGCAGGAAGGAAGTATCTCCTCTCCCCTATCTGACGGAGCCACCTGTAATTCCCGTCATACATTGGTCTGCCACCGTCGCTGACATGATCTCCAAAGAAGAAAGCAGGCTTCTCCAGCTTGATGTGGGTATCCGTTGCGAAGACTGCGTCGGTCATGAGCACCCGAGAAGTCCTCTCATTAACATGGGCAATCATTTCCCTGCGAACTGGCGACCTGTCAGCAGTCACAGGTATGGTCCTTCGCAGTGCAAAAGTCAGACGGTGGTCAGCACCACCCACGCGTCCAAAGTGGTGCATCTTGGCAAGTGAACCTGAAACATGCGGCACTGCAAAAGAAAAAGACACTTGGTCAGATACTTTGCCAAAAATAAGGAAAGACGCTAAGTGTTCATAATTCAAAACGCAGCCGAGACACTGGACGCAGGAGTTATCATCCGCGTCCAGACCTGCGAACTTGCACCAAAACGCAGAAGAGATACTGGACGCAGGAATTTTTCGAATCCGCGTCCAGACCTGCAAAGCCGCGTTCTGCAAACCAAGACTTATGAAAATTCTAAGTACTTGGACTCAAACGCCAGATTCTACAAAATCGGCGGTTGAAGACACAGAACGCAAGGATCAAATCCGCGTTCTGCAAACCAAGACTTGTGAAATTTCAAAGTGCTTGGACTCAGACGCCAGATTCATCAAATCGGCGCCTGATGGCACAAAACGCGGCACAAAACGCATGGATCAAATCCGCGTTCTGCGAATCGCGTCCAGAGACCTTCACAATTAGAAATATTCTAAGTGAAGGATCCAGAGTGCAGAGTTCACCAGCGTCGGATCATCAGGCCCGCGCCCCGGTTATCATCTCAAGGACAGCGTCCGAGAATCAAACACGATCTTGTGTTAAAGGTTCTTAGGGTTCTATGAACATGTTTTAATGGCGGAACCCACGCCGAAGGTACATTTTTACCTCGGAAAACACCCTCCTGCGCAGAGGAAGCATCTCTCTCAGCCTCGGCGACGGTCGCCCTTGAGGATGATGCAGTCGGTTTCGTCTTGGGAGCCATCGATGTTCAGAAATCCGAGTTCGAAGATGGACAGATGAACAAACAAGAGGAGGGGAGCTCTCTTTTCTCAGCAAATGCGTTCGGAGAAGAAGATGTGTCTCTCTCTAACTGTTGCCTTTTATAGGCACAGAGATTCGCGAAGATACGCAGCGTTTGGCCCAATAAACGCTGCAGCGAATCGCTGCCTGACGCGTGGAGCCAAATCATTGTTTGAACAGGGAAGATCATGCGTCGCGACCCCGCCACAAGTCAGAAGTTGACACGTGGAGCAGTTCATTTAATGAACCGGGAGATCCGCGCGCCAAAAGGCGAAATCTCGCCGTTTCCCCAGGCCAGCTGGCGGCGTAATCATGACATGGCACAGGTGCGCGCCCCAAAGTACGCGGCTCTTCGGTGGACATGCCCCGTCAGCATCATCATAAATGCACCCAGAAAATCGCGTCTGCATTTCAAGAGATGCGTCTCTCCAAAGTCCGCGTCCCCTCAAACGGGCCAAACATCGCGTCTACCCCATGGAAGTCGCGTCTTTAAAGCAGTCTCTGCTTTTTCAAAAGGGAACCTGCGTCCAGTCTCCTGCTTCTGCAAGTCAGTTCAACAGTATACTGACGCAAACAGACAACCAACCACTCCCGGCCAAAAGCGCACCCGTGACAGACTAAAAGCAATCGGGGAGGTCTAGACTGTGTATCTAGACACTCAACACGATCAACTCTGACGGCTTCAAAGAGTTCAACAGTACACTCACGAAGACCAATTCCAGATAAGATCAAGCCCGAAGCATCAACAGTCCAGTCATAAAGGCGAACACGGCTAAGATCCAAAGTATTCCGAAATCCGTCCCATTCAACTGCGGAATATCAGAAACTTTGGAGGGGGTTCTGTAGGCTGTCTAAAAATGACTAAACAGACAAGCCATTAAGGAAGCAGAGTCTCAAGCTCTAGACGCAAGGAATCGAGGCCCGCGTCTCAGCATTAAGACGCGTTGGCTCTACACCCGCGTCTCAACGTCCAGACGCGTCGGCCCAAAGCCCGCGTCTCGGCATCAAGGCGCGTCGGCCCGACGCCCGCGCCTCAGCGTCCAGAAGTGAAGGCCCGAAGCTCGCGTCTCAGCATTAAGGCGCGTTGGCCCGACGCCCGCGTCTCAACTTCAGGGCGCGGTTGGCTCGACGCCCGCGTCTCAACTTTAGGGCGAGTTTGGCTCAACGCCCGCGTCTCAAACTTCAAGGCGCGTTTGGCTCAACGCCCGCGTCTCAGTTGCAACTGCCCTGATTGCGGGGCCAGTCACCGCGCATGTAGCGGGTAGTGGCCCCTCATTCGGGAGCGTTTTCAGGAGGCACCTTCACCCCCTGAGACCCCTATAAATAGCCTTGTTTGCTATGAAGAGGGGATCGGAGCTTTGGAGAGGTCGAGAATTAAGAAGGTCAAGGCATCATCAAGATCGATCGAATCCAGGCAAAAGGATCATCAAGAGGGAAGCACGACTTCAACAACAGACAGAGGGAGGAGACTCTTCAGCGAGCTTACTGAGTACTAGCCGCTCTTCGCCTACCTCCTCTTTGAGAGTTTTGGTAGACGGAGCTGAGTTACTCTTTCTACCGACCGAAGAGAAGACCCCCGACGGTCCAGGACGGTCATCTGGTCAACGGAGAACAAGATTCACTCTCCACCGCCACACGAAGAACCCAGCATTAAACAAAGGGGGGATTCAAGCTTCAACATCCTCCCTCCCTTGTAACTGGAAGGAAAAGTCTTGTTGTAATCTTTTCATCTGAGTCAAAGAAATCTTTACAGCAATTCCCTCTTTCTTTTTCCGGCGCATACAAAAATAAAACCGATTGAAAGATAAAACACGAATATTTCTCCCCCTTTATGAAATACTAATAAAAATAATGCATAAACTTGTATAAAATACCAATTGAAAAATAATTGACATTAAGGATTAAATCAAGTTTAGCAAGAAAAATCATGAGTATATAAAATGAATTTTCATTTTAAAAATCATGTATATCTCATACTTAAAAATTTTGATACCATTGGCACAATCAAAGCATATATATGTATGAAAATGAATATACCAATAGAAATTGATACTATTTGAAATTTGAAGCATACATATATAAAAAACACATATGAGTATACGAAAATAGAATTCCAAGAAGATCATATGTATAACTCATACCTACCACCCTATTCATGCACATGTTTGAAAGATATTCAATTTTGAGAATACTGTAAGATCACCTAGAGGGGGGGTGAATAGGTGATGGCTAATCTAATGGTCACTTATGAACAAATAATGCAAAATTAAAACAAAGTTGACCAAATTAAACTTCTTTTAATTAAACACTTATGTATAACACAAGAGTGTTGCCGAATTCCCCTTGCGAGGCTCTGAACAAACTCCTCTAGATTCCCCTTGAATGGGTTGAGGTGCCGCGTTGGCTCTCTTGGTTGAATACTAGTGTTAATAACAATCCCAAGCAAGTATAGCAATTATGAGCACAAGGAATATATCATGCATATAAGATGAACACAATAAATAACATGCAAGATATAACAAGAGACAAAAAGAGAGAGAGAGAGAATAGCAATCGCAAACACAAGGGTATGTTTCGAGGTTCGAGCACACTTGCTCTACATCCCCGCCTTCGACACACGAAGGATTTCCACTATGCACGATCCAACCGGATCTCTCCTTGGTGCCGCAACACCTACAATCCCTCGGACTCTCTAGTCCCTTACTCACCACAAGCCCACCGGCTCGTCGAGGCCGCACCTCAAGCTACAAGAGTTCGCACCCGAACCCTAAACAACCACGAGCACACTTGCCCGTCTCCTCAAAGTATAAGATTAAATCTTGGTGATCTAAACACTTGATCACCTACAAAACTCTCACTACAACACCTATAGAATGAATAGCTTAATGGATGCTCAAGTGTTTGTGTGAGAAAGCAAGGAAAGAGATTGGTGATGGAAAACTCAAAGAATCACAATAAACACTCTCTTGATTAAATCCTTTTAGATAGGAAATATTAGCTCACTATTTTGTGGAGAAAACTCTTCTGAAGGTATGGGAAAAACTGGCTCTAAGAGTCTCTAAAATCTTGGCTCAAAACAATGACAAAACCCCCTTTTATAGAAGCCAGAAAAATCTGACCGTTGGGCTCTGTCAGAGCTTCCGGTCGACCGATCCGGTCGACCGGCAACGGTCAAAATCCGACCGTTGCAGCCTCCGGTCGACCGGCTCGGTCGACCGAGCACTTGGAGCAGAGAATTCCTTCTCTGTCGGTCGACCGGTGCGGTCGACCGAAGTTTCCCGAGAGCAAGCTCTCTGGAGCGGTCGACCGGCCCGGTCGGCCGATCCTCCAGTGCACACTGGCGTGCACGTCTGTGCATGTCCGGTCGACCGACCCGGTCGACCGGCCACTGTCAGTTCTGAAAAATCAGAACTGCCAGAACCAGAAAAATGGGATTAAAGATTGGTCTTTTAACTTAATAAAAATCCCAGAAATTCACAGTAAATCCAGAAAAATAGTTTCAATCAAAATAAAAACTGTTTTTCTAAAAATATGTTTTTCTAAAACTTGTTTTTTCATAACTTCACAAAATACAAAAACAAGATATTTTGAACTTATAAAGCAAAGTGTGTATGGATATGATCCACCACACAATCAAGATGAAATATCTAGTTTTTGACATAAAGCACTAAACTTGTTTTGGTTAAAGGATATGTATATAAGAAATTACCAAAACCCAAAGTAGATATTTTGTCATAAGGAAAATCTCATCAAATACAAAAACAAGATATACTTTTAAAGCATAGTGTGTATGGATATGATCCACTACACAAATAAGATGAATATCTAGTTTTTGACATAAGGCTCTAAACTTGGTTTTGAAAGATATGTATATAGGTAACATCAAAAACCAAGACATGTATTTTGTCCAATGAAAAATCTTTTTACCAAAAAGAAAGAGTCTTTTCTAACTAAAAATTCTTTTATGAAAAGACAATTAAATCTCAAGAGTGTGTGTGTGTGATATGACTTGAGCAATCCACCAATCTATTCTATCCTTTACATTTTAACTAAAATAAATAAAAAAATCTTATACCTAGACACAAGTCTTCATCCTCTTGAAGTCTTCACTTGAAGGCTTCTCATCTTCTTGACTTGGTCCAAGCTTGATCCAAAGCTCCTTGGATCACCCCGTGCTAGCTCCAAATCTTGACATTTAATCCTTTGTTGAGCTTTGCACCTACTAAGATCTTGATAAAGAATCTGTCACTAATTAAACAAGATCATTAGTAATCATAACTTCATGAGTTGATCATCATCAAAACTAGGGTGATAGGCCTTTGGGCCAACAAATACAAGGCATGATCGCCCATCCAATCGTCCTTAAAGGATAGAAGTTTTCAAAAATAAGATTTAAAAATAGTTGTAAATTGAAAACACTACCAAATGAAAAATAAATAACTAGTTTAAAGTAATTTTAAAAAACTAGTTAAGGATCTTCAAAACATGAAATCAAATCATCAAAACTAAAATTTTCATCAAAACTCAACAAGCATCAAGGTATATGTTTGTTTTGTTGAAATTAAAAATATACATACATATCCTAAACATAAATGAGTCCAAAAATTTTACATGAAAGACAGGTGACTCTAGAATAGACATGTATATCAAAAAGTTTTAGACAAAATTAATATATACATGAAGCTAAACAAATATTTATGAAAACATGTATAAAAATAGGGAATACAAGTTAAAATGCAAGAATCATCAAAATTAGGCTATACAGGTACATCTAATGAGTACAAATGAGCAACATAGTACAAACATATAATAATCAAATGTAGCCCACTAGTTGTGTAAGTATAAACACAAGTTTTAATGAAAACTACATCTAAATAAGTAATCAAAACATGAAGCATAAAAACATGAACATGAACATTAGGTTAAATGCATGTGCTTTAGAACTAAGATATACACAATAGCTAAATTATAGTGAGAATATAAAAATGTAAATCTATATAAACATGGGTGTATCTCAAATACTACATATGTATATCACAGTATAATATACATTGCATTTAAATATAATAAACATGAAAAATCAAAACATGCTAAAATCTATACTTTGAAAGCATGTAAACTAAATGGGAGTTAGAGATAGTTACCAAAACTATTAGGGCTAATCTCTAAATCTTCAAATCATGATGGTCCTCCCACCAAACATCCTTGAAGGTGATGCATCTCATGTAGTGTCTACCAAGCTCAAAAGCATCCACCATCAAGACACCAATAACCTTCACGTCAGGTGAGAGTTCACACCTACATTAAATAAACTAAGAGTGACTTTTGGTACCCAGACCTTATTGGGTCCATGGGGGTTATCACCTTTCCTAACCCAAATAAACTTATTTACAAAATTTGAATTATGTATTTTATCATAGCAAAACTTTGCAAGGTGGCCCTTGCGTCCACAATGTGTACAAGTGTACACATGAGCATATATAGTGTCATGTGTGTGAACATGAGAAGCATGTGTATGCCGTGAATGGTGTGCATGAATATGAGGTACATATTTCTTGCGAAACATGGATTCCAATTTCTTGTGATTCATAGCATATTGGCTCAAAATGGAGCCCAAACAATCAACACTCTTTTTTAACATAGTTATATCATTTTTAAAATTAGAAGAAGAAGAGGTGGAGTAAGCAACATGTTTATCAATAGAAGAAGAGGCAATAGGAACATGACAAACATGAGAAGACAAATCATTTTTCAAAGAAGAGTTTTCTTTTGACAAATTCTAATTCTTTTGAAATCAAACCAATTTTATTTTTTAAAGAATTATTCTCTTTTAAAATAAAATTGAGTTTTGAAGACAAAACCTCATTATTCTTTAAAATCTCATCACAATTATTTTTATTCTTTAAAATTTTGTTTTCATTTAAGGCAAGTTCAAGTTGGGATTTCAATGAGTCCCTTTCATTTAAAATCTCATCCCTCTCTTGCAAAACAAAATCAAGTTTTAAAAACAAATTTTTATTTTATTCTTTTAATGCAAAACTTTTCTTTTTCAAAAGTTTATATTTTTCCAGCAAGTTTTTATAAAATATTGATAGTTCTTCATTTAAGGCATCAGCATCCATATGGTCATCACCTGAAGAACTAGCACAATCATCTAGTTGAGTATCCGAGTTTACCTCAAGAGAGTCATTCTCTTAGACCATATAGCAAGCTTGTTCAGACTCATCTCCACTAGATTCCTGTTGACACTCTAAAAAAGACAAGATTCTGACTGGCCTGAACAATGTCTAAACTTGTTGACATTTACAAAAGACAAGTGAAAGATAGGCTGATTGGTCCGAACAATGTCTAAACTTGTTGACATTTACAAAAGACAAGCGATAGACAAGCTGACGACCAGTTCTGTACTTGTTGACATTTACAAAAGACAAGTAACAGATAAGCTGACGACCAGTTTTCACCCATCTCCGAAGGACAAGGAAGCAACTTGGACTCTACTGATCAGGCAGTAAGCCCAGATTGTCTCTAAACAGACCTCAGCAGGTCTAAGATGCTAGCACTTAGCATCACATGAGCCCAAAGGGATAGCCTCGCCTGAGAGGCTAAGATTGTCCAACTTCGCCTTGAAGCCGTTCAAAGTTCCGCCAGGGAACTAACTTATAGCTTAGCCAGAAGTGCTCAATTAACTCCGCAGAGAGAGTTAGCTTCGTTTGAAGCCACAAGCAACCGCGCAGAAGGGTATACGGTAGCTTCACCACAGACGATATCTAGCTCCGCTGAAGAGCTGTCTTCTGAATTCGCCATATGGTCCTTCCAGCTCCGCTGCGAGCTCGATGTGGGCAGCGCCGCTGCGGGTCTACTATGGTCAACCTTTGACCAATTAAATCTCCATATGAGATCAAATCCAATCAGGATCAAATCTGAGATTAAATTTGACAGTTGATTGCCATAATCTCTTGACTCTCCTAAAACGAGTAAGAGGATCAAGGGAGATCTTCCAACTATATGGAAAGAATCAAAACAGATCAAGAGGATCAACCGACCTGCTACTTCTAGCTTCGCAGAAGCTGATCCTAGCCTCGCAGCAAAGCTACTTTTCAGATTTAAACAGATTTGATTCAATCTGTTTCTATACTTTCAAGAGACAGTTGTACCCTTGCTCTCCAGGAGCACAAGGAGAGAGGCGCGCACGAAGAGCTCCACACACGCAAGGACTTTTTCACGACTTCTCGAGAGGACGCACCGCGCGTATAAACAGAGATCTATTCTCTTGAATTCAGAGACTTTTAGAGAGCTGCTTCTCTAATCAGGGTGTTGATACCCTAATACCTCCCTCTTCTTAAGGAATCTCTGGAATCAGGCGAGAAGGAATTCCTAAGTGAAGGCGGTTTTGAGAAGTAATAAGAGGGTTCTACCAACCTTCTGTTCTCCGATTCCCCGAACCAGGCGAGAAGGGAATCTCATCGCTCGCATCGTCAAAGGGAAAAGTGGTCGCGCGCTGACCAGACTCCTATCGGCACACTTCTCCAGAATCTCCGATGAGATCTACTTGTAATCTTCTGTATTACTTGTAATTTAGCTCCTCAAGTTCTTTTTTTGTAAGTTTTCCCCTTTGCAAAATCAATGGAAAACAATTCCTTCTCCACATATTTTGACGCTTGAAGCCAGGAGAGGTCAATGTGTTCCACACTGTAAAAGCGGAATCACAACGAGAAACCATAGAAAGATAATCTCTGCTAAGTATATGCTTTAGTACATCTAGGGCTTGTGCATTAGTCTCAATGTACTTGGCATTATCAAAATAGGTTTTCTTGGTAGTGACAAAATAGACATGCAAACCTAGGGCTTTTAAATAAGCACTCACTCTAATTTTCCATATATCGATGTTAGAAACATCAAACATGGGAGGGGCAAGGTGATCCATGAGTGTATAGACTATATGTATGCAAATACAAATGTAGATTAGCAATCCAAGATCTCACTCCTACGTGGTTAAACCTAATATCAGGGGCGTAGGCTCTAATACCAATTGAAAATACACCTAGAGGGGGTGAACGGTGTATTAGCTAATCTAATGAAAATGATGCGGAATTAAAAACTAAATTGCAACACACTATGTGTAACCAAAGAGTGTAGCCGAATTCCCGGTGAAGGGCTCTGGACTAACTCCTCAAGATTCCTCTAATAAGAGTTGAGGTGCTATATGAAACTCTTTTGGTTCAACACAAGTATGGGCACACACAAACAATACGAAGCATGTATGAGATATGAGCAATATGATCAACGCAAGATATAAAAGAGAGAGTTAAGAGATAGTGGATCAATCGCAAACATCGACATATGTTTCGAGGTTCGAGCCACTGCTCTACGTTCCCGCCTTCACACAGAAGGATTTTCACTATACGTCCACACATGACCTCCCACACAGGGAACCTCCACCGAGAAATTTACAAGTACAAGGTAAGGAGTACACAACTTCTATCTCTAACGAAACCACCTCTACACAAGAGGCAAGGCACAATACCAAAACAACAATCACCTCTACACAAGAGGGATAAGGCACTAAGCCAAACAACAACCACAATCACTTCTACACAAAGAGGGATAGTCACAAACCCAAAGCACAATCTCCTCTACACTTAGAGGGAAAGGCACAAATCAAAAGCAAAGAAGATTACAACACTTGGTGGTCTCAATAAACCACAAACAATTTTTTCCACAAAAACAAGATCCTATAGATAGGATAGAGATGATAGCTCAAGTGTGAGAAACAAGGTGTTTGAAAAATAAATCACAAAGAAAATACTTGAGAAAAACACTAGACAAGAAGAGAATTGAAAATCAAAACCAATCTCCCAAAGACTCTTTTTTTCTTTGATTTATCCAACCCTTGAAAACAATAAAAGATAAATCTTTTAGCCCAAAAACTCTTTTAAAAACTTGCTGTAAACACTTAGAAGATGGGAACTCTAAAAATCTTATTGAAAATAGCCCAAGAGATGGGTATTTATAGCCTCTCAAAAATTCTAGCCGTTGCAGCCAGAAAATGGCCAGAATAACCTTCCGGTCGACTGGCCAACGGTCATTTTTCTGACTGCTGAGCCTCCGGTCGACCGCCCGGTCGACCGAGCCAAGCCTATCGGTCGATCGGCCGCACCCGAGAGTTGGGTGCTTTCAGTCGGTCGACCGTGCGGTCGACCGGCCTACTTGGCTGGCCTGTGCACGTTTCTCGTGCACATCGGTCGACCGGTCCGGTCGACCAACCCCTGGTCCGGTCGACCGTTCGGTCGACCGCCAGCTGAGTCTGGCTGATAATTTAGGACTTAAAACATAGGTATTTTAACTTCTATAAAATCTCATAAAATCGTATAAATTCCACAAAAGTTCTTATAGATATTTGAAGAACAAGTATGTGTGACTAAAATTCAACACATATTATAAACATTGTGAACTATTTTTGTCATATAGAAATTAGGCTTAAACACAAAAAATCGTATTTTCCAAAACTTGAATTTTGGAATGAAAAATCATTTTCTCTAAAACTTGTATTTGATACGAAAACTGTAGGATCTATAATCAAAGCAACACAACACTAGAGGGGGGGTGAATAGTGTTTATAAAAAATTAAACAAACTACTTGCAGGAAATTAAAGTAATCACAAGATTAACACAGAAGATACAAACGCAAACACCGGAGATTTATCCTGGTTCGGTCCTTGTGACCTACAACCAGTCCCCAAGCAAAATGCTTGAGATTTTCCCTTTCTTTACTTGTGTACACCCACAACAAATGCCTTGTACACTACTTGACAAACACCCTTTGCCAAATGTGCACAACTTCTCTTCCACCAAGAGAACACGCCTTGTACAACTTTCTTCTACTTCCAAGAAGACGCCTTGTACAAAATCTTCTTTGAATGAATACAATGATTTCCTATAGCCTTGATACTGAATGTGTAGTGAACAAGGTTTAGTATAGGAAAGTTTAACTTCAGAGAACTTCACTAAGGGAATGGCTTTTGGTGAAGAACAGAAGTTGGAAAACAGTTTTCAGGAATTCTGGAATTTTTCTTTTGGAAAACTGATGGAAAGAATTGGTAATAGGCCTTAGGAATAACTTCCCTATTTATAGATGTAGACTAGGGTCAGTTAGGGTAGTTATGGAACCAATTCAGACATTTTAAACGTTGAAAAACGTTGTCAAATGGATCAGATAAGAGAAACTGTCCAATAGTCAGAAACTGCCTATAGTCGACTAGGATACTGAGTTAGTCGACTAGCCTAGGCAAAACTTCAACTATTAGTCGACTAGGTTTAGAGATTAGTCGACTAGGGATATGTCTGTTGGAAAAATTGGTTTCTGGATAACTGAATATAGTCGACTAGAAATGTCTGTTGGTCGACTATAAACTTTGTTAGTCGACTTAGGAATTTGGTGTAGTCGACTAAGTTTTGATTCAGAAAGAAACAGAGAGTTGGATAATTTTTGTATCTAATATTAGTCGACTTGAAAAATGGGTTAGTCGACTAGAGTATCTGTTAGTCGACTAGGTAGGAAAGTCAAGTCGACTAATTTGCATTCAGAGTCCAAACAGAGAGTTAGGATTTTGGTTTTGGAATGGACTAGTCGACTAGAGGTTTTTGGCAAGTCGACTAAGTTGGGTTAGTCGACTATATCAATAGGGCAAGTCGACTAGGAAAGGATTTTTGTGTAAGTTATCAAGGCTTTTCATATTTTTCTAAGTTACACAATAACTTTCCAAAATCACCCAAAATCTTCAATAATCTTCATCTGAGGTAGAGCAATCATCATGAGGTAGAAGTGTTTGTCCATCATCAAAATCTTGCAATTTGAGAGGCTTCAACATCTTGAACTTGTTAGGTTCCAACATTCTCCCCCTTTTTGATGATGACAACATATGTTTATGATGACTCCCCCTGCAACAAAACTCCCCTGCAGTAACTAGGTTATAAAAAATATATTGCCCTTGCAGAAAATGTTAAGTTGCACCTGCATGGTCATATGTTAGTATCCATAACATATATATGTCAAATAACTTTGATTTTGTCACAAAGTTGCACAACACATAACATGCAGAATTTTCAGATTGGAATTTTCAGAACATAACCAGTTAGCCAACAAAGCTAACAGAACATTAACAGAACACATAGAAACATATAACATGGATACACAGATATCATGGATACACAGAGCACATAACAGATAACCAGATACACATATCACATAACACTAATTCTCCCCCTTTGTCATTAACAAAAAGAGAAAATACATAGTCTTTAAACAAGAAAACTGACATAGTCTTTAAACAAATAACAGAAAATACATAAGAGTTTCAAAAGCAAAAACATAAAGAAACACCAACTCCAATATCTTCAATGCTCGGATCCGGGAGGAGGAGGTGGCGGGAAATGGATCTTGAGAAGACTCATAATCGCCGCTTGAGTAGATTCAAAGGAATCCATCCGAGTCATCAACAAAGATTGATTCTCAAGAATTTATGTAACGCCCCGATCCCACGGTACGGGGACGTCACTGCGACGTATATACGCAGGTCAAAATACCCTCACATATATACGCTAAGCATTAGTACAAGCAGGAATCAGAGTACAACAAAGCGTGGTATTCATTCATATGCCAACTTAAGAAGTACAAATTACAAAGTTATCACAGGATATAATATACAATACATGTGTCTTATACCACAACCAAGTCCAAAAGTAAGATTTATAATATGAACACACAAAATGCTCACGAGTTGGATGAAGATCCCGTGAGTCGAAGAGAAAAGTCTGGCACAAAAGAAACTGGAACTAGTCAGCCTGCTCAACAAGGAACGCTTGATCTTCTGTGGATGGCTCCACTTCGATCCAAGCTTCGGAACCTGAACATACAAATTCAAGGGAGTCAGGACCTTCCAAACAAATGATCAGGTTACAGCCGAGTGGCAAAGGAACAAGAGCAGGAGAGTTGGAACAGTATAATAAATATTCAGCCAGCAAGTAATGGAAGCATAACAAGTTAAAGCTGAAAAGACGTTGTACAAGCTTAGGTTACGGCTTTATGAGACTAGTACCTCGAAGGAATAATCCAAACAAGGAAACCCTCATCCATATACCTTTATCTCATATCCCCGTAATCCAGGTGTGTACAACGGATCCACAGTTGGCGTCTTTTATTATTATTACTTGTCTTACTTCGATATCTAGCTATGTGAACTAGCGTCCCAGCGCACATAGATCCATATCCGAGTAAAGCAAGGTTGTTATTGGAAACCAGCGGGGGTATCAACGAACTATGTTTACAGTGGGTCCCGTGCTTGCCCGGGACCACGGTCCAGGGTGTTCCGTTGCTTGGTGACGGAACCAGCCGCAAGGCCTATCAGGAGGGACTTATGTATGCCCTTTATCATGATGGTATCAGGAAGAGGGAGCCAGCACTCCCCTCGGTCGCCTGGAGGCCCACAGGTCAGACCGGATATTTTAGTTGCACAACATACCTAATGCCACTGTAAACACGAACATATATTGATAGCCGCATATTTCCCCCGACCCGATGCAAGTTGTCTCATTTTAAGAGTCCTTTAGATAATTATCAGATTTCGGGAATGAGCAGGAGCAAGTCTGGAATATCAGGAGTACAATTCGTACTATTACGTAATCAAGTTAGTAAAGCATGATGTCCGGTTATCATTCCCATTATCGTGATAATTATAAGAGTCAAGTGTATCATGCTTGGTGTCAAGAGATAGCATGATAAGAAGTGATATTCGTCTGGGAGTAGCAGACGCGAAAGTAGCAGACGCGAAAGTATCAGACGCGAAAATATCAGACGCGAAAATAGCAGACGCGGGGTTCGCATCGCAAAGGTGCCGCAAACGCGAGGTCTGCGTTCAGGTCAGGACGCGAGGAGAACGCGGACGCGGACATGGGTTCTGCGTCGCGTTAATGCAAGAAGAACACCGACATGGGCATAACAGACGCGAAAGTAGCAGACGCGGGGTTCACAGACGCGGGGATCGCGTCACGAAGGTATCAAAACGCGAGGCTCGTGACCTGCGTTAAATCAGGGCATGAGGAGAACGCGGACGTGAGTATAACTCCGCGTCATGTCAATATAAATCGAACGCAGACGCGAGCTTTAGCTCTGCGTCGCATCGAAATAACGCGAAGGCCGCGTTAAGGAAATGCCTAGACGCAGGAGATAACTCCGCGTTTAACAGTACAACCACACCGCACAACATAAAATACAATAATAAAAAAGAGTTTACAAGTCCATGTCTTGGCGAGTAAAGTTACTCGCCTAAAACTGATACTATGAAGCTTTACGCGTCCAAAGTGAGCTTTGTCGCCGAATATCGCTAAATCGATCACCGGAATAATCGCGAACGATTACCGGAATAATCTACGGCGATATTACCGACGAAGAAAAGCACGGCCCCAATCCAAAAGGAGGGACCGGCCTTAGTCTTGCCGACGGAGAAGAGGAGCACGGCCCCCAATCCAAAAGGAGGGTGGCCGACCTCAAGGTGATGAAGGGGTGATGGTTGTTGTTTGGTGAAGGTGAAGGCTTTGGTGGTGGTTTGGAGTTTGTGGTAGGTTTAATGGAGTTGAAGGAGGAAGAAGATGAAGGTAGGAGGTTGTGGTGGTTGTGGTTATGGTGGAGATGAAGGAGGAATTGGTGAGGGTGAAGGCTTCTCTTGGTGGAGGCTAAGTTTTTAGTGAAGTGAAGTGAAAATGAAGGAGAAATGAGAAGGAAAAGTTTATATAGGTTTTGATTTTGTGAAGGAGGTGCCAAAAATGTAAAAGAGAGGGGTTATTTGTAAAGTGGAGAGGTGAGGTGTTTCTCTTGGCCAATCTTGGCCAGCCATGGGGAGGGGAGAGAGTTTGGAATTTGTTTGTAGTGAAGATATTTGTTGGTGGAAGTGTGTAGAAAATGGTGGAAGTTGGAGAACTTTGTGGCTTGTGGAGGAAGGAAAGGAAATAAAGAAAAAAGGAAAAAGGAAAAGAAATTCATAAGAGAAGATATTTTCTTGGACTCAAAAAGTGAAACTGTTGAAAAGACTGATTCCCGGGTTTGGGTCGTGGATGCGGAAAACATTCGGAAAAATACCGAAATCGTCCCGAAATCAAGTATCTCGGATGTTGGCCCAAAGGCCATTATCCCAGTTATTTTGATGATAACAAAACATATTTAGTTATGTATTTAACATGTTTTATTTCAGAATATTTCAGGTTATTTAACAGGTTGTTTTTGACGGCTCCGCTAAAAGACTCACAAGTTTGGACGCCGCTAAAATGAAGATTCCCAAGCTACGCACAACTAGGATGCTTTGGGATCAAGATGATGAAGTGAAGATCAAGACAAGATCAAAACGACAAAGAAAAACAAAATTTGTAATTGTATTTTTATTTTAGACATTTTGTCAAAACTAGATATTAGAAGTAGAGCTATGGGATCATCACACACACACATTTCAGTTAGGCTTCAAAAAGATTTTTCAATTCCATTTCTAACTTAGTTTTTAAAAGAGAACATATTTGAAAATACGCGTTTTAGAAAAACAATAGTTTTTGGAAAAACATTTTCATTGAAAAACAAGTTTGTGTTCAAAAGAATTTTATCAAACTATTTTTAACATGTTTGAAGTATGACACATGCTTATACTTCATGTTTTTACAAGTTCCAAAATCTTACCCAAAACCCAAAACCAAAACCAAGATTTTCTGGTTCTGGAAGTTCTGTTTTTTCAGAACTTACAGTGACCGGTCGACCGGCCCGGTCGACCGATGTGCACAATACTGTGCACGTCTATATCAGTCGACCGACCCGGTCGACCGAAGTTCATTTACGTTTACGGGAGTTTTCGGTCGACCGGACCGGTCGACCGGTGAGCCCCAACGGTCATATTTTTGACCGTTGGCGGTCGACCGACCCGGTCGACCGGACTCTGTCAAAAGTTCTGACAGGTCCAACAGCTAGTTTTTCTGACTGTTTTTCTTTTTGGGATTTGTCTCCAACGAGTTTTTGAGGCTGTTTTTGACCCCTATAAATAGAGGGTCACCTCATATTGATTAGACAACTATTGCAAAATATTTCATAAGAGTTTTACAAAGATTTTCAAAGCTTTCCTTCATAAAAGATTTTCCAAAGCCTAAATTTCCAACACCCAACTTGTGCCCTACTCTCTACCTTCTCTCTAGATTTTGCACACCACAATCCCAAGCTTTACATCTACATATTTGGTTCTAGGATTGTGCAAGTGAGCTTTTGTAAAGTGATCAAGTGTGATCACTCATTTCTTCTTGGAGTGAAGTTGTAGAGGCATCGGCCTCAAGGGAGCTAGTGAGCTTCGGGTGGTGTTGCGGCATCACAAGTGTAAGGGACAAGTGTGTCCTTGTATTGGCGATCCGGTGGGATCAACGATAGTAGTACAAATCCTTCAAGTGTGAAGGCGGGGACGTAGAGCGTGGCTCGAACCTCGGAAACACATCCTTGCGTTTGCGTTTGATCAATTTTCTCTAACTCTACTCCTTTCAATTCTTGCACCTTAATTGTTGTATTTATTGCAAGTCTTTATTTGTGCTATTTGTGTGTGAAAGTTTTAATTCCGCAAAATTGCCATAATTCATATAGCCATCACCTATTCACCCCCCCCTCTAGGTGATTTCAATTGGTATCAGAGCCTAACCCTACAACTTAGGTCTAACAACCTTAGGGAGATCCATATTTGGCTATATACATTTTGTTGCATTTTTACTTGCTTGTGCATTCATGGCATCCATGGACTTTTCTAGCATTAAATCCCCACCAAAATTCGATGGCTTGAACTTTCCCATTTGGAAAGTCAAGATGAACTTGTTCTTGAAATCCTTAGGTGTTAGGGTAGCTAGGGCCATTACCAAAGACTTCATTGAACCAACTAGTGATGAGAGCACATGGTCCGAGGATACTTCCAAAGACTATGAGGCTAATGCTAGGGCACAATATGCATTAACCCAAGCCCTAAATGAAGATGACCTTGCACGCATAATAAATTGCAAATCCGCATTCGAGGTTTGGAACATACTCATTGTGACTCATGAGGGAACGTCTCAAGTCAAGAGAGCCAAAGTTGACTTGCTACGTTCTCAATATGAGAATTTCTATATGTTTGATAATGAGAGCATTGATGACATGCTCACCCGTTTTACAAAAATAACTAATGCTCTTTCTTCCTTAGGCGACAAGATTAATAATGATCAAAAGATAAGGAAGGTGATTAGAGCTCTTCCCAAAGCTTGGGAAGTCAAGGCGACCACACTCAAGGAACTCAACGACAAAGAGGAGATGGACTTCTCCGGCTTCATCGGAAATCTCAAGACACATGAGATGGAGATGAAAGTTAGAGAAGAAAGAGAGGCACCAAAGAAGAAGACCATTGCCTTCAAAGCCGCTCCTACCATACACGAAGAGGATGACTCATCGGAGGATTGCGATGAGGATTTCGCCATGCTCATCCGGAAGGTGGGCAAGATGTTCTACAAGAAAGGACGGCAAAGTAACTTCCCAAGAGGGAAGCCTCAAGGAAGGTACGAGAAGAAAAGAGATGAACCCGGTCCTTGCTTTCATTGCAAGAAGATCGGTCACCTAATTGCCGATTGCCCCGCTCTACAAGCAACCACATCCAAGAATGGGCAAAGAAAGAAGAAAGCGTTGGCCGCTACATGGGATGACACGGAGTCGGAATCCGAAGAGGAGCACGACGCCGCCAACATGTGCTTCATGGCACAAGGAGACGACGCTTCTAAGGTAACATTTGATAACACTCTTGATGATGATGACCTCACTATGGATGAACTAGCACATTTCTTTGAGGAATTACAACATAGGTATGAGATTTCGCAATCTCATAATAAAAAGTTAAAAAGGGAAAATGAGTCCTTGAAAGATAAACTTAATATTATTGAAAAGGAGAAAAATAATTTGTCTAATTCTTTTGAGAAAATAAAAAGTGATTTTGCAAATTATAAACTAGCTTGTAAGGGGAAAACCCCCATTGCATCATGTAGTAAAAATGATTTTGATGAGATGCAAAAACGGGTTGAAGTATTAGACTCAACTCTTAAACAATGTGCTTTTGATTTAAAGAAATTTGTTTCTAAGTTTCCTAAGGGAGTAACCCAAGGGAAACATACACACCATGCTCATGCACACCATACACATGCACGGAAACATGTACACCCACACAAGCATGCATACTTGTATGGTAATAATAATAATGGTAGAATTTATATTTGCACACATTGTGGCCGCAAAGGCCATTTAGAAAAGTTTTGCTATGCTAAGAACAATGTTAAAAATAAATTTGTTTGGGTTCGCCCCGGATCTAACCCCAAAGGACCCACTAAGATTTGGGTACCAAAAGAGCCACCGATTTCAAATGAAACAGGTATAGGTGGATCTACATCCTCCAAGACTTAGGAGGAAACGGTGCCCGGGTGGTGGATGCAACAAAGCTTAAAGAACACATCAAGATTGCATCGCTATCGTGGAGGCACCTAATTTTGGAGATTGCCCGTAAATTGGTAACATCTCCATTTAAGAGTTTTTAATTTTGTATATACAATTGTTATAGGATTTCTAGTTTAGTTTTATGCTTCATTGATACATGATTAGTATAAACTTGCAACTCTAACATGATTGTATATGCCATGTTCAATTTTGATTTTTTTTTTTTGACATGTATACATATGTATAGAATTGATAGTTTGCTTTTGTATTCTATTGATATATGCTTGTATAGAACTACCTTTCTATCATGATGTATATGTGCCTTGTGTTAACTTTTATATCTTTGTTTCATGCCTTGTTCATCGCATGTCCACATGTATAGTTTAGTATTTGTGATTATATACTTGTATGCATATACACATTATTTTCATAAATAAAAATTAAACATTTGTAAATTTTCTTATTTAAGCAAATACCTTAAAGATGGCAATTGCGCACCTCAACTCATTCAAGAGGAATCAAGAGGATGAAGTTCAGAACCCGTCACTGGGTATTCGGCTTCAACATCTTTAAAATCTTTGTTTAAATATGAAAATAAAATTAAAATTGGATTGCTTGTATTTTGATGTTTGTAAAGACTTAATGAAGATTTAAAAACTGTTGGTGTGTTCCTATATGCTTAATATATAATACCTGTTTTAGATTACAAAATTACTTAAAATTTTTTTTTGGCTATTGCTGTTAGCTGTTTTTTAGGCAAAGCCGGTCGACCGACCCTAAATCTCCGGTCGACCGACTCTGCCTGAGAAAATTTTTATTTTTTTTCTGTGCTACCGGTCGACCGACCAGAATTCCGGTCGACCGATGCTGGCCTGCTGTGGTCTCGGGATATTTCGGTCGACTGACCCGGTCGACCGATATCATTTACAGAGCTCTCGGTTGGATTCGGTCGACCGGACCGGTCGACCGATCGTCGTGTTTTTGCCCAAATCTGCTATATAATTTCATTTTCTCTCTCTCTCTCTCTCATTTCACTCAGCGACCGAAAACCCCAAAATTTCCCCATATTTGATTTCTCTCCAATCCTTCAACCAAATCCAAATCTTTTTAAAACCCATCTCAAATCCTTCATTCCACCTTCAGATCTTCGATTTCAACAACTTCCAACTACCGGATTCGAAGAATTTCAGGATTTTTCAGTTAGGGTTTCAGAATTTTCATCAAGGTAAAAATCGAATTTTTATTGTGAATCTTTACTTCTAGCTTAGATATCTCTATTCCTTTGTCACTATTTTAGGTTGCTTAGCTTCTAGATCGTACCATAATCTTGATTTCACCTAAAAATCAAATTTTTATTCATCATGCCTAAGAGATCTCGAACTGAGAAGGGGAAGGGTATTGCCCAACCCTCATCTCAGGGTCCTAGACCCGTACGGCCCTTTAGAAATGATCTAGCTGAAGATAGATACTCCCACCTCTCCACTAGAAATATCAATTCAGGGAGATTTGTTACCATTCAGGATTTTGAACACCTAGATATCCCTCAAATCCTGCAAAATAATAATCTAGTTGAGTTCTTGACCATTAAGGAACAAGTATACACTTCCCTTGTTCCTTACTTCTATGCCAACTATGAATTTGATGGTAACCGGATCACATCTAGAGTTCTAGGTAGGGAAATCGACCTCTCTATCGGTCGGTTTGCTAGGATTCTGCATCTCTCCACTGGCGGAGCAGATGTGTATTCTCATGATTTACATGACTTTGAATTTCCTGAGGGTGAGTCTTCACTCACCGCCTCTACTCTGATCCACGGGAATGACAATCCCGGGTTGGTTAGAAATGAGGTAGTGAGTAAGTACACACTTCAATCTCAAGTCCTTGCCAAGATTATCTTTTTCAACATTGTCCCCAAACATGGTGAGTATAGCCATGCTAGGGGTTGTGTCCCTTTGATCATCTATTGTCTTCTTAAAGGCATTAAGGTGAATTTTCCTAGAGTCATAGCTTATCATATGGGCTCTGATCAGATCCGTACTGCGGGTAGAAGTTTGCCCTACGGCATGCTTATTACCCATCTTCTTCGAGCTCTTGACTTTGATCTTTCTGCCGAAACTCCTTCAAGCCCCCTGACAAACATCAATGGAGTTGTCCTGAAGATGATGGAAGCGCAGCTGCGTAGACACGCCCCTGTGCAACCACATCTTCCTCCTGCTGGTCCTGGCTTATCATCTGCACCAGGATCTTCTTCTGCTTCAGCTCCTGTCTTTTCTCCAGAGGTTCTGGCACTTCTCTCTTCGGAGGTCCGCACTCAGATCGAGGCGCACCAGGCCTGGGTTCGTGCGGAGATGGATGCTCGTGACGTTCAGGAAGCTGCTTTTCGGGCAGAGGTCAGGAACGACATGTCATACTTTGCTGACTCCATGAGATTCGTGGATGTCCAGTTTCAGGCTCTCTTTGCACAGTTTTCCAAGACCGTTCCTGATCGTACTGCGACTGCTTGTCGTCTTCCGTCTACCGGTCCTCCATTCCCTCCCAGAGCTCGTGCTTCAGTTCCACCACCGCGGACCAGAGTCGATGGCATTGACCCAGATGAGGTCATTTCTTCAGGCGAAGACGCTGGTGACGAAGAGCAGACGGCTGATGAGGAAGCTGGAGATGATGATGAGTGACCTCCCCTTTTGATGATGTCAAAAAGGGGGAGAGTTATTTTGAGAGAGTTATCTTGAGAGAGATATTTGTGATATTTTGTGTTGTAATACTTTATGTGTTTGGATATTTGTGTGTTTTGGACATGTAGTATTTGTGTTATGGACATGCAGTATTTATTTGTGTTTTGGACATGTATTTGGATTTCTACATGTATGCTTTGTGGACGTATTTCTATCTTGATATATGACATGAGTATTTGTCCTATGTTATGAGTACTTGTTGACATGGAAATATGTGTTTATCATTTTTATATACTATGCCCACATACGATTTTTGTCATTTATGATATGCTTGTGTTGAGGGGGAGCTTCACTTGAAGTCTCTACCCAAAATATTTTGTGATAACTACATATGTTTTGCCATCATCAAAAAGGGGGAGATTGTTGGCCCAAAGGCCATTATCCCAGTTATTTTGATGATAACAAAACATATTTAGTTATGTATTTAACATGTTTTATTTCAGAATATTTCAGGTTATTTAACAGGTTGTTTTTGACGGCTCCGCTAAAAGACTCACAAGTTTGGACGCCGCTAAAATGAAGATTCCCAAGCTACGCACAACTAGGATGCTTTGGGATCAAGATGATGAAGTGAAGATCAAGACAAGATCAAAACGACAAAGAAAAACAAAATTTGTAATTGTATTTTTATTTTAGACATTTTGTCAAAACTAGATATTAGAAGTAGAGCTATGGGATCATCACACACACACATTTCAGTTAGGCTTCAAAAAGATTTTTCAATTCCATTTCTAACTTAGTTTTTAAAAGAGAACATATTTGAAAATACGCGTTTTAGAAAAACAATAGTTTTTGGAAAAACATTTTCATTGAAAAACAAGTTTGTATTCAAAAGAATTTTATCAAACTATTTTTAACATGTTTGAAGTATGACACATGCTTATACTTCATGTTTTTACAAGTTCCAAAATCTTACCCAAAACCCAAAACCAAAACCAAGATTTTCTGGTTCTGGAAGTTCTGTTTTTTCAGAACTTACAGTGACCGGTCGACCGGCCCGGTCGACCGATGTGCACAATACTGTGCACGTCTATATCAGTCGACCGACCCGGTCGACCAAAGTTCATTTACGTTTACGGGAGTTTTCGGTCGACCGGACCGGTCGACCGGTGAGCCCCAACGGTCATATTTTTGACCGTTGGCGATCGACCGACCCGGTCGACCGGACTCTGTCAAAAGTTCTGACAGGTCCAACAGCTAGTTTTCTGACTGTTTTTCTTTTTGGGATTTGTCTCCAACGAGTTTTTGAGGCTGTTTTTGACCCCTATAAATAGAGGGTCACCTCATATTGATTAGACAACTATTGCAAAATATTTCATAAGAGTTTTACAAAGATTTTCAAAGCTTTCCTTCATAAAAGATTTTCCAAAGCCTAAATTTCCAACACCCAACTTGTGCCCTACTCTCTACCTTCTCTCTAGATTTTGCACACCACAATCCCAAGCTTTACATCTACATATTTGGTTCTAGGATTGTGCAAGTGAGCTTTTGTAAAGTGATCAAGTGTGATCACTCATTTCTTCTTGGAGTGAAGTTGTAGAGGCATCGGACTCAAGGGAGCTAGTGAGCTTCGGGTGGTGTTGCGGCATCACAAGTGTAAGGGACAAGTGTGTCCTTGTATTGGCGATCCGGTGGGATCAACGATAGTAGTGCAAATCCTTCAAGTGTGAAGGCGGGGACGTAGAGCGTGGCTCGAACCTCGGAAACACATCCTTGCGTTTGCGTTTGATCAATTTTCTCTAACTCTACTCCTTTCAATTCTTGCACCTTAATTGTTGTATTTATTGCAAGTCTTTATTTGTGCTATTTGTGTGTGAAAGTTTTAATTCCGCAAAATTGCCATAATTCATATAGCCATCACCTATTCACCCCCCCCTCTAGGTGATTTCATCGGAACGACCCGCAGAAATTCACAAAAATCAAAAATATTATTTTAAGACTCATGGTGAAATTCGTTTCAAGAAATAATTTATCGTTTTGAAATTAAAATTCCTGGAATCGGCCGTCGATGTCGGTCGACGCCAGTTTTGACAGAAAATCTAATAAATTTTGGAAATTCCCAAAAAATGAATTAAGATAGGAAATAATATTCTAAGAAGATACGTGAAAGCGGTTTCTCAAAATTCGATCCCAGTTGTAAATTAAAAATTCCGGATACTGGCTGATACCGACTCCGGTGGAATTTTCATAAATTCATAAAATCCTCAGAAAAAGTATTTAGGTAGGAAATATGATTCTAAGAGGAAATGTCTAAAGACTCTTCGAGAAATTTCAATCTTTCTGTAAATTAAAAATCCGGGAATCGATCAGCGGTACTGGTCGACACCGGTTTTGAAGATTTTCAATTTAATTCGAAAAAATTCCAGAAAATCCTAGAAAATATAAAATATTAGAAAATGATATTTAAAACTAAAATCGGTCAAATACAAGAAGTAAATCAAAAAATACGATCGAAAAACTGAATACGCAACTAAGTACGTATTCCGGGAACTGGGTATTACAATTTGAGACTGAGAATCTTGCAAAGCTTGTTGTTGAGTTTGAATAGATGCAATCTGAGCAGACATGGAATTGTAGAATGCATCAGCATATGGAGGTGGTTGAGTTGGAGGTGGATCATTGAAAGGAGGTTGTGAAGAGGAAGATGGACCTTGAGTGGGACTATGTGGAGGTGAAGAGGGATGTTGTGGAGGAGGATCAGTCAGTTTCATGCGGTGTATGGCGGCACTATCAAACAATTCAAAGATTTTAACAACACTAGTTTCGGAAGCTAGATCAATCTGATATTTCCGAAAAATAGGTGTCAAAAAGGCGCCAAAAGGAAGGAATGAAGAATGATACTTGACCATAGTATCAAAGATGATCTTAGCCCAATTGACCTCGAGTCCAGCCATAATAGCATAGACACAAGAGGATAATTCCCTGGAGTAGTAATTGTAACTACCAGTTTTAGGACAGATATATATGAGAGGATTCTACCAATAAGACGTGGAATAGGTTTTAGTTTATTGTTGGTCATAGGCAATCTGTGGCAGGTAGGTAGAAGATTTGACTTAAGACATCCTCATCATCCATAACAATTTCATCAAGTGAGAGGCCGGTAAAAGGAATTGATAGGATACGACCAATAGATTTTATGGAAAGCTTTATGTGGACACCTTTAACATAGGAGTAAAGATGGATAGCATCCTCATTATCTTCATATGATAAGTTGGTGTAGAACAGATAAATGAGGAAGGGATAATATGCTTGTTTAAATTCAGTGGAAAACATATTATACAATCCACAATTTCTCAAAAATGACATGATATCATATTGATAAAAATCATCATACTTGATAAATCTCCTTGGAATGATGTCTAGAGATGACAATCTATGGTAATCCTCTTCTAGACCTGGATTCTTAAGGAATTTCTTAAAGTCAACAATGGAAGATGATGATGAAGGGGTAAATTTAGTTTTCTTTGATTTTGACATGGTGAAAAACTAAATTGAATCAAGTAGACAGTAGATACGTATGGGAATGACTGAGAGATGAAAGATTATACCAAGATACCAAGAACTGTGGAGAAATTTGAAGGAATTTGAACTGTGGAAGGCTGCTGCAGGTTGTCTGTGCCCTAGCTTCTGGTCGACTGAAGAATCGGCTGGAAAGGAGAGAATGAAAGAAACCTAGGGTTTGGGTGAGGTAAAGAAAAAAAAAAAAAAACCAAGGGTGAGGATCAATTCTGGAAAGAGATGAGTGGTTAAGATTAAAAGAGAGTGTAAACGGATCCTTAACTTAAAGAAATCGGGTCGGGTTTGAAGTGGAAATCCGAAAACAGAAAACAAAAAGTCACAGTTTTAGTCGACTTACAGGACAAGATTAGTCGACTAATAATAGGACTAGTCGACTAGTAATTTACTATAGTCGACTAACTTTTGACAAATCAGAAAGTGAAGTTTCTGTTTCTCACAGGAGTCGACTAGGTAAAATTTCAAGTCGACTAAGGCTTCTATTAGTCGACTAATAAAAGTTGTAAGTCGACTAACTTTTGTAAAAACTGCCTTTGAAAAATCTAAAAAAAATGTTTAAAAATCTGAAAAATTACAAATACCCAAATCTCTTCTAAATTTAATAAAAGTATCTTCTTTCAGAGGTTTTGTGAATATATCAGCAACTTGATTATCAGTTGATATAAAATTTAATGAAATGTCACCTTTTAAAGCATGATCACGTAAAAAATGATGTCTAATATCAATATGTTTGGTACGTGAATGATGAACAGGATTTTTAGATAAATTAATAGCACTGGTATTATCACACATAATAGGTGAGTTTGTGATAGTCATGCCATAATCAAGTAAGGTTTGTTTCATCCATATAATTTGTGCACATGCAACACTAGCAGCAATATATTCTGCCTCAGTTGTTGATAATGACACAGAATTTTGCTTTTTACTGAACCATGATACTAGTGAATGTCCCAAAAAGTGACAAGTACCACTAGTACTCTTCCGATCAGATTTACAACCAGCAAAATCAGCATCACTATATGATAATAAATCAAATGTGCATGATTTTGGATAAAATAAACCATAGTTGATTGTGTTATTTAAATATCTAAAGATCCTTTTCACTGCTTTAATATGTGATTCCTTAGGATTGGACTGATATCTAGCACATAAGCATACGCTAAACATAATATCAGGTCTACTTGAAGTAATATAAAGTAAAGAGCCAATCATACCTCGATAGAGTTTCTGATCGACATTCTTACCATTTTCATCTTTGTCCAAAAAGTAGTCGTACTCATGGGAGTATTCTTATGACCAGAATTTTCCATGCCAAATCGCTTTAGAAGTTCCTTAGCGTATTTGCATTGGGAAATGAAGATTCCATCCTTCATTTGCTTTATTTGTAGACCGAGGAAGTAAGTAAGTTCGCCCATATGGCTCATCTCAAATTCACTCTGCATGGTCTTAGAAAATTCTTGACAAAGATTATCGTTAGTATAACCAAATAAGATATCATCAACATAAATCTGAATAATTAAGATATCTTTATTAACATGTTTAATAAAAAGAGTAGTATCTGCTCTTCCTATTTTAAAATCAGAATTTAAAAGAAAACTTTTTAATCTATCATATCAAGCACGGGGTGCTTGCTTTAAACCATATAAAACTTTTTTAAGTTTAAAAATATGGTTTGGAAATTTTTCATGTTCAAAACCTGGTGGTTGTTCAACATAAACAGTTTCCTTAATAATTCCATTTAAAAAAGCACTTTTAACATCCATTTGATAAAGTTTGAAATTTAAAAAAACATGAGAAAGCAAGTAATATACGAATAGATTCAAGTCTTGCTACTGGTGCATAAGTTTCATCAAAATCAATACCTTCTTCTTGATTGTACCCTTGTGCTACTAACCTTGCCTTGTTCTTAATGACTTCACCGGATTCATCGAGTTTGTTCTTAAAGACCCATCTGGTACCGATGACAGGATGATCATTAGGACGTGGTACAAGATCCCAAACATCATTTCTTACAAATTGGTTCAACTCTTCCTGCATGGCAATTATCCAAAAATCATCCGCACATGCTTCGTTGATATTCTTCGGTTCAATGAGTGAAATGAAGGCAATTTGTCATGTAGTTCAACTTGGATCTCGTTTGAACGCCTTGATTTATATCTCCAATCACCAAATCTCGTGGATGATTCCTTACTTCAACATAGGCTTTCGGTAACTCGGTAGGAATATCTTCATCCTTAGACATGTTAGTATCAACAGAAGATATAACAATATTATCATTAGGAGTATCAATGATATGATCATCATCATGTGGAGAAGTATTAAAAACAGGTTTAGTCAAGGATTCATCAAATTTAACATGTAATGATTCTTCAATAGTAAATGTTTTCTTATTAAAAATTCTATATGCTTTACTATGAGTAGAGTATCCAACAAAAATACCTTCATTGAATCTAACATCAAATTTATCTAAAGCATCTTTTGTATTTAAGATAAAGCATTTACATCCAAAAATCTTAAAATAAGAAACTTTTGGAATCCTATTATGAAACAATTCATATGATGTTTTATTTAAAAAAGGTCGAATAAGCACACGATTTAAAACATAACAAGCAGTAGCAATAGCTTCAGCCCAAAAATATTTTGTAAGTTACTATCCATAAGCATAGTTCTAGCACATTCTTGCAAAGTCCTATTCTTTCTCTCTACAACACCATTTTGAGGAGATGCTCTAGGAAATGCAAAATTATGTGTAATACCATACTTATTACAGAAATTTGAAAAAGATTCATTCTCAAATTCTCCTCCATGATCACTTCGAATAGTGACTATGTTTAGAGACTTTTGATTTTGAATTCTTTTACAAAAACTTACAAATTCATCAAAAGTGTCATTTTTATTTTTAAGAAAAATTACCCATGAAAAACGTGAGTAATCATCAACAATGACAAAAACATATCTACTCTTGTTTAATGAAGAAACACGAGTAGGACCAAATAAATCCAAATGCAATAATTCTAAAGGTCTTTTTGTAGAAACCAAATCTTTTGATTTAAAAGATGATTTAACTTGTTTTCCTAATTGACAAGAATCACAAAAATAATCCTTTTTAAAAGCAATTTTTGGAAGACCTTTAACTAAATCAAATTTAGAAATCTTAGAAATAGTTTTCATATTTAAATGACCACATCTTTTATGCCATAAAAAATAATCATTATTTGAAGCAAGAAGACATAAATTATCATTTGATGACATGCATGTTATTGATAATTCATAAATGTTGTTGTTTCGAAAACCTTTAAATAAAATATCTTTCATATTAGTATCATAAATAAGACAAGCATCTTTTTCAAAAACTATTTTTATAACCCTTATCACATAATTGACTGATACTTAATAGATTGTGTTTTAAACCACTTACCAAAAGAACATTTTCAATAAGAGGTTTTGAAATATTACCAACTATGCCGGTACCAATAACTTTTCCTTTGTTATTGTCTCCAAAGATCACTGTACCTCCCTTTTTGATTTGAACGGAAGACAGTAGTTGCATATGTCCGGTCATGTGTTTGGAACACCCACTATCAAGTATCCATTTTTCCTTATTAGGTACCTATAAGATAGAAACAATATATATGGTACCCATCATGATAGGGTCCGAAAAAGATTAGTCTTTAGGAACCCAAATCCAATTGGAATTTGGTTTCCACTTGTTAGTATAAACATAATTCTTAGAATTACACACATCATGTATATAAGATGCAATATAAACATTTTTATCAACATTATTAAGATTCTTAGGAACCCATATATATTTGCATCTAATTCTTTTTGAAATAGTATTTCTTTTCACAAAAGAATTATTATTATGAAGATGTGTAGATTTTACAAAATTAGTTTTTGAAAATCCAATACCAACATGAGTAGGTTTATACATCTTATCTTTTGAAAAACCAAGACCAAAATGATTGTTAGACATCTTTTGAGAAGATAATAAAACATTTAAATTCTCTTTTCCTTTATTAAACTTTGTTACATTTTTCAAAAGATCTTCATACTTAATTTTGAAAACAATCATGTCTTTATCTAAAATAGAAATTCTAGAATTTAAAGAAATAGTTTCCTTTTTAAGTAAAGAATTTTCTTTTAAGAAAACTTCATTATCTCTTTTTAAACATGCAATCACTTTTTCAAAATCTTCTTTTGAGAACTTAAAGATGATGTTTGAGAAACAAGATTTGCATTATCATTAATGAGTTTCTCATTTTCCTTTATTAAAACTTTATTTCTAATCTTTTCAGTTTTGAAATTATTATAAAGTTCATTAAAGGCCTCTAATAAATCATCATAATCTTGTACCTCATCTTCTTGGGCCATGAAGCAGATATTGGCGGTTTTCGTTGCTTCTTCTTCGTCCGAGGAAGATGAGTCGCTATCATCCCATGTTGCTTGAAAGGCTTTCTTCTTCTTGTTGAACTTGTTGAACTTGTTGGACTTGTTGAAAGTCTTGAAGTGTCCTTTTGATTTCATCAATGGACAATCCTTCTTCATGTGGCCTGGTTTGTTACACTTAAAACAAGTAGGAGTATCGTTAGTATCTTTATTCTTATTAAACTTACCTTGTTTTAAGAACCTTTTGAACTTTCTTGAAAGCATGGCCATTTCTTCTTCATCTTCATCCGAATTGTCCGTATCTGAAGTTGCATGGAAGGCAAGAACTTTCTTCTTGGATTGATGTTGTTGTTCGTCCTTCTTTCTTTCTTCTATTTGCACTTCATATGCCATTAGATTACCGATTAGGTTTTCGAATGTCATAGTGGAGAGATCGTTCGCCTCTTCAATTGCGGTTGTCTTCTTCTCCCATTCCGGTGTGAGTGCTCGAAGGATCTTACGGACTCTTTCAACTTGAGTGTAGTCCTTTCCAAGGGATGCAAGAGTATTGGTGATGTCGGTGAATCTTGTAACCATTTCGGATATGGTTTCATTCTCCTTCATCTTGAACAATTCAAATCTGTGTACAAGAACAGAAATTTTAGATTCTTTAACTTTATTCGTACCTTCGTGTGTTACCTGAAGTGTATGCCAAATTTGATGTGCAGAAGTGGATGTTGACACACGATTGAACTCTTCTTTGGTTAAGGCACAAAATAGAGCGTTCATCGCCTTGGCATCAAGATTTGCATTCTTCTTTTGATCTTCATTCCAAGCGTTGTAGTTGGTTGTTGGCTTGGTGTATGATGCTTCTACAATGTTCCAAAGATCGTAGTTGAGCGACTGCAAGTAGATCTTCATTCTACACTTCCAATAATTGTAATTGGTTCCGTCAAATAGCGGTGGTCGTTGTGTAGAATGCCCCTCTTTGAATTGGGATGATGTGAACTCCGTTGTCATCCTTGTATGGTTGTTGCCTTGAACCTGCTCTGATACCAAATGTAGGATCTATAATCAAAGCAACACAACACTAGAGGGGGGGTGAATAGTGTTTATAAAAAATTAAACAAACTACTTGCAGGAAATTAAAGTAATCACAAGATTAACACAGAAAATACAAACGCAAACACCGGAGATTTATCCTGGTTCGGTCCTTGTGACCTACATCCAGTCCCCAAGCAAAATGCTTGAGATTTTCCCTTTCTTTACTTGTGTACACCCACAACAAATACCTTGTACACCACTTGACAAACACCCTTTGCCAAATGTGCACAACTTCTCTTCCACCAAGAGAACACGCCTTGTACAACTTTCTTCTACTTCCAAGAAGACGCCTTGTACAAAATCTTCTTTGAATGAATACAATGATTTCCTATAGCCTTGATACTGAATGTGTAGTGAATAAGGTTCAGTATAGGAAAGTTTAACTTCAGAGAACTTCACTAAGGGAATGGCTTTTGGTGAAGAACAGAAGTTGGAAAACAGTTTTCAGGAATTCTGAAATTTTTCTTTTGAAAACTGATGGAAAGAATTGGTAATAGGCCTTAGGAATAACTTCCCTATTTATAGATGTAGACTAAGGTCAGTTAGGGTAGTTATGGAACCAATTCAGACATTTTAAACGTTGGAAAACGTTGTCAATGGATCAGATAAGAGAAACTGTCCAATAGTCAGAAACTGCCTATAGTCGACTAGGATACTGAGTTAGTCGACTAGCCTAGGCAAAACTTCAACTATTAGTCGACTAGGTTTAGAGATTAGTCGACTAGGGATATGTCTGTTGGAAAAATTGGTTTCTGGATAACTGAATATAGTCGACTAGAAATGTCTGTTGGTCGACTATAAACTTTGTTAGTCGACTTAGGAATTTGGTGTAGTCGACTAAGTTTTGATTCAGAAAGAAACAGAGAGTTGGATAATTTTTGTATCTAATATTAGTCGACTTGAAAAATGGGTTAGTCGACTAGAGTATCTGTTAGTCGACTAGGTAGGAAAGTCAAGTCGACTAATTTGCATTCAGAGTCCAAACAGAGAGTTAGGATTTTGGTTTTGGAATGGACTAGTCGGCTAGAGGTTTTTGGCAAGTCGACTAAGTTGGGTTAGTCGACTATATCAATAGGGCAAGTCGACTAGGAAAGGATTTTTGTGTAAGTTATCATGGCTTTTCATATTTTTCTAAGTTACAAAACAACTTTCCAAAATCACCCAAAATCTTCAATAATCTTCATCTGAGGTAGAGCAATCATCATGAGGTAGAAGTGTTTGTCCATCATCAAAATCTTGCAATTTGAGAGGCTTCAACATCTTGAACTTGTTAGGTTCCAACAAAAAACAAGATATTTAAACTATATTTGAAGGATAGAGTGTATGGATAGAATCCAATACACATGTAAGATGTATATCTATGTTTTTGACATGAAATTCAAAACCGGTTAAACGAAAAATCAAACATATTGAAACTTGTATGTATGTGAACTTGAGCATATCAACACTATCTATCTTTACACACGATCTAAAAAATCCGAAGTCTTCTTGTCGAACCTCATCTTCAAGACGACCCGATCCAAAAACGATCCAAAGAGCTTGACTCCAACCGAGTGCTAGATGCGATCTTGAACGCGCGAACTCTTGAATCTACACGTGCTAGTTTCAAAACTTGACTTTGAATTTTTTGTTGAAGCTAAACACTTACTAAGATCTTGATCAAATATTTGAAACTAAATAAACACAAGATCATTAGTACACTATAACTACATGAGTTAATCATAACCAAAACTAGAGTGATGGGCTTTTGGGTCAACAGATTCTAGAAGATTTCATGAGAAAGAAGAAAAATCTTGAAAATAAAAAAAAATAATGAATTTGATGAAAGGGACTAAGTTCAAGTGGTTTTGAGGTGAAAAACCAAGTATAAACAGAAATTTGCATATGACTGAATTCTTCCTTTTCAATTGAAAATAGATTGTGGGAATCATCCACCCTATTACTGAATGAAAATAAACATCACAAGCAAACAAACAATTAACTCCTATTCCGTTTGTGCAAATATTCTATTAAATAGTGGCAAAAGCTTAATGTGATTGTGTGAAATATCTAGGGTTCATATCTTCCCCACACTAATCTACTACACGTCTTTTAAAAGAAAGAAAATGATAGCAACATTGTATTTTCTTTTTGTAATATCATTTATGACACGTTTTTCGAATTATGCTATAGTGTAACAAGACTTTTCTGAGTACTCAAAAAAAATTTCATCAAATTTTTGCTATCCTTTCATCTTTTAATATTGTTTTGCTATGGAAATTTTAATATTTGTTTTGAAAAACCTTTACCTTAGCTGAGCTTTCATTAAAAGTTTTCTTGTCCTTCCAATTTTTTTAACACTCTTTATATCTCTTTTTCTAACTTTCTATATCTATACTATGTTCTCCTGTTATTTTCACTCTCTATCTTTTTTTTTTCATTTGTTAATTTTTTTTTTCTCAATTTAACTATTTCTTTCTCAATTTATTTCAGTCTAAATTTCTTCATCTAATATACTTTGCTCTTAATAATTCTTTCTTTAAGAATAAATTACGAAAAACTTCCTTGCTCTATTAGGGGTGTTGCATAAAACCCTCATGAATTATAAAAACTTTAGACCCCCTGAATTGTCCTGTTGTTAATTTTTCTTGTCCAAGTCGGTCACGTGCAGCACGTGACCCACTAAATCTCCCTTATTTAATATTAAATGTTATTAATCTCAAAATTTTCCTAATTATCTCCTTCCCCTAAAGAAAGCAAAGTAGTGGAGAGGGGGTCAGAGGAGGATAAGATGGTAGGGGTAGAAAGGAGGAGGAAGATGTGGAGGGGAAGATGGAGAGGGCTTCAGGTTAATGTTAATGTTTTTATGAGAGGAGATTTTTTGGTTCCGTGGTGGTGGACGAGGAAGAGGAGGAGGAGGAGGAGGAGGGTGTTGGTTTATTTTTTTTAAAAGAATTAATTTAAGAGGGTTGCGTGTACTGAACGTGCTCTTTTGACGAAGAAGTTAACGGTGTGACAGTCCAGAGAATCAATATGCAAGTTGTTATAGTTCAAGTCGGCTTGGTGAAACACTCTTGATAGTGCAAAAGTATTTGTTGCAATTCTTAAAATTCTTAAAAAGTAAATTTTTCTACACTAAAAATTTCAAGATAAGTACAAATTTGCCACTAATTTCATACCTTCATAATTTTCTCATACGATGTTGGATTTCAAGGATTCAAGATGAGTTTGAAAGCTTATGAAAATTTATACCAAATGCTAAAAATTATGGTCCCGATCTGACTAAAATAAAATGTAAAATTACCAAAATGCCCAATGCCTAAGTGGATTCTAGAAGATTTCAGGAGAAAAGAAAAAATCTAGGAAAATAAGAAATTAATGAATTTGATGAAAGAAATTGTGTTCAAGTTTTTTTGAGGTGAAAGGTCAAGTATAAGTAGAATCTCATGGCTGTGAAAGGATAAAAAAAGGGTATCAATGTTGGAAAATGAAGAATTTTAAGTGAATCTTTGAGCTGAATTGAAGCGTTATCCGTTGATAGAATCACATGAATAATGGTGGAATATGTTCTCCTTTCATTGGGGATGAACGTGGTACATTCACATGTTCAATTCTGTTTCCGAATGAATGAGATATTCAAGATGAAAGTTGGCCTAATTCAAAAGTTAAAAGGGACTAAAGAAGCTAAAATTATTTTGTCCACATTGGATATGGTATGAAAAGTTAAGATGTTTAAACATGAAAAGATGGGAATAAAGGGTGTGCCCTTTGGGTACTTGGAGTTTTCGTGCGCATTTGGGGAAACCATGTCACACACGCACTGATGCTGATGCGCGGGTGCAGACCCGGTTCTTTTTGGATCGTGCCACACTAGTACAAGAGGGATGTGGGTCTTGGATGCGGATCCGCCTACTACTTAAAGAAGCGGGCGCAGGTTATTGGGTATGGGTAATTACCAGTACTCGACCCGGTGCGCGGTTGAAACGGTTCACAGAATCGTTGCCAACAGTTCAGACAAGAACCGTCACAACTGCTCTGGCTTCCTCTCACGAACTTCCTAAGAGCGCTATAAATAGTGCTCCTCTCAGCAGCAGAGTTCTTCTACACGCTGAAGCAGAAATTCAGAATATTTGTCTGAATCTATACCTTGTTAAGATAGAAATTTTTCTCTTGCTTTGAAATTTCAATTAGTGAAGGTACTGATTAATTAAGATTCGACTGTACGGTAATTTGGTAATGCTATCCAAATACTATGAAGGAGTGTTGTATCTTGGGAGACCAGCGTCTAATAACCCGTGAGCACTGTAGTGGGAGACATAATTGTCTTAAGAAGATTTGTTATATGCGTACCTCACTCCATATACTGTATTATTGAACTAACGTTATTTTTACAGGGATTATGCTAGAATATATACATTCATTTAAATATTAATTGAATATATTTAACTATATATTGAGACTGACTAATTCTATTCTAATTGGTGTTTAACTAAGGAAGAGAATTGAAAGATGGTTCTATAATTAAAGAATGTTCAATTAAACAAAAAATTTCCCACCTACCGACGTGGCCAATTAGATCGGTGACATTGATTAGTTGTCAGATCTAACAATCTTAAGACAATTATTTTGAAGTTACTTACTTCTACTCTGCTTGAATTGCAGAAGATATCTGAAACTAATCAAGATAGTACAAGCAAGACACCTAACATGTAACTTCAGACAATAGTGTCTGCTCCACTTTTTAACCCGAAGCCGGAGAAGCCAAGAAAATTGATGACACAGAATTCAAGAGGTGGCAACAAAAGGTACTCTTCTACCTGATCACTCTGTATCTGGCCAAATTCCTGCAAGAAGATCCACCAGAACTCAGAACTGACCGAGACTCCATCTTGCAGTTGATACATGGACACAAGGTGACTTCCTTTGTCGAAATTATATTTTAAATGGACTTGATGACTCTCTTTACAATGTTTACACTACTATCCTAACGGCAAAGAAGTTATGAGCAAGTCTCGACAAAATGTACAAGATCGAGGATGTCGGTACTAAGAAGTTCATCGTTGGATGATTTCTGGAGTACAAGATGGTAAATAGTAAGACTGTGATCAGTTAAGTGTAAGAGTTCTAACTTATCTTGCACGAGATAGAGGCTAAAAGTATGATTCTACCTGAAACCTTTTAGGTTGCTACTATCATGGAAAAACTCTCACATACGTAGAGAGATTTCAAAAACTACCTAAAGTACAAATGAAAGGAGCTGAAGTTGAAAGATCTCATTGTGAGGCTTAGGATTGAGGAGGACAACTGAAAATCTGAAAAGAGGAGTAACAAGAACTCTTATGAAGCCAAGGCCTAATGTGTTCGAAAACTCAAAAGGGAAAGCGTCTATTTCTAAAGGCTTGAAGTAGAAGAAGACTGCCCCAGGGTACAAAGGCAAAGACCAAGAAGGTAAGAACAAGCGCTTCAAAGAAACTTGCTACATCTGCACCAAAAAGGGACACAAGGTGAATGAATGTCGCAGTCATTCTAAAAAGAACAAGAAGTACCAGCCACAGGCAAACCTGACTGACCATGCGTGAACCTGACAACCAATAACAAGGATTTGTGGGTAGACACATGCGCTACCCGGCACATCTGCTCCGAGAAAATTTTGTTCACTGAATATCAAAAATTAGAGCATAATGAGCAACTGTTCATAGGTAACTCAGCCGTCTCCAAGGTTGAAGGAAAGGGAAAGGTCATACTTAAGTGGACATCTGGGAAGGAACTCACTCTAAACGATGTGCTACATGTTCCATATATCTGCAAGAACCTGATTCTGGTTCAATCCTTAGTAAGAAGGTTTTAGAATGGTTTTCAGATCTGATAAATTTGTACTTACTAAGGGTGGGGTGTATGTGTGCAAGGGTTAACTTGTTGGATGGCTTTTTAAGGCAAATATTGCTGTTGTGGATAAAAAGTTCATGTATCTGTACCCGAAGCTTATAAAAATGAAAATCTTCTGTTTATTCTTATTTTATGGCATGCTAGTTAGGGCATGTAAATTACAAGTCTTTACAGAATTTGTCTAATTTAAGATATATTCTTAAATTCAACCTGAAAAAAAATCGCAAATGTGAGATATGTGTTGGAGCTAAGTTCGCGAAAAACTCATTTCACTCAATTGATCGAAATATAGAACCTTTGGGGTTAATACATAGCGATTTGTGTGACTTGAAATTTGCGCCAACAAGAGGCGAAAAAAGTATTTTATTACTTTTATTGTTGATTGTACAAAATACTGCTATGTGTATCTTCCAAACAGTAAGAATGAGGTAATGAGTATATTTATAACATATAAAGCTGAGGTTGAGAATCAACTCAACATAAAGATTCTAAAATCCGATCGAGGCGGAGAATATGAATAAAATGAATTCAGTGAGCAATGTGCTAAATTTGGTATAATTTATCAAATTATAGTATCATATACTCCTCAACAGAATGTGATTGCTGAACGAAAGAACAGAACTTTGAAGGAGATGATTCATTCCATGCTTGTAAGTTCTGAAGTACCACAAAACTTGTGGAGAGAAGCTCTGTTAATTGCAAATTATATTTTAAATAGAGTACCCCACAAGAAACTTAGTCTTATACCTTTTGAGCTTTTGACATAGTAGGGCACATTCCTACCATTACCTCAAAATGTGGGGGTGCCTTGCAAAGGTACTGACACCACTACCTAAAAAGACTAAGTTGGGAGCAAAGATAATGAACTGTATTTTCATAGGCTACGCCTTAAATAGTAATGCCTATAAATTTCTGGTAGACAAATCAGAAATACCTGATATTCATGTAACCAGATTATTGAATCCAAAAATGATGTGTTCTTTGAAGACAACTTTCCATACAAACGAGAAGAAGAAAAGACTTCTGGGAAAAGAACACATGAAATAGCGTTCAAAGACGAAAGACCCAATGAACCAATAGTTAATACGGAAGTTGACCCAAGAAGAAGTCAAGATCAAGAATCTCAAAATCCTTCAGTCCAGACTTCATAGCATATGCAGTTGAGAGCGAGCCTCGAACATTTAAAGAGGCTATGTCTACTCCAGAAGAACAAATATAGAAAGAAGCTAAGAATCCATCCTAAGCAATCATACTTAGGAATTGGCAAACTCGCCTCAGGCAGTAAACCAATCGGAAGTAAGTTGATTTTCAAAAAAAATTAAGACTAGATTGATCTATCGAATACAAGAATAGATTAGTAGTTAAGGGTTATCGACAAAAAGAAAGACTTATTATTTTGATACTTATTCGCCAGTAATAAGAATAACGTCCATTCGAATATTAATTGAGATTACAGTATTGCAATTTAGATATCAATCAAATGGATGCCAACATTCTTAAATGGTGAATTAACTGAAGAAATTTATATGGAGCAACCTGAAAGATTTATAGTCAAGGGCCAAGAGCACAAAGTGTATAAATTGATCAAATTCTTATACTGTTTAAAACAGGCTCCAAAACAATGACATGAGAAATTCGATAGTGTCATGATCAAAGATGGATTCACTATCATGAATGTGACAAATGTGTTTTCACTAATACAGTTGAAAATGCATATATCATTATTTGTATTTATGTAGATGACATGTTGATTCTTGGGACTAATATTGAAGTTATTAAGACTACAAAACGTATCTGACAATTTTGACATGAAGGATCTGAGAGTTGCTGATGTAATTTTAAGAATTAAATTCACAAGAACACTAGATGGAATCAGTCTATCTCAATCTCATTACGTGGATAAGATGATAAAAAGATTCAAGAAACATAAGATAATAGAGAATATGAATCTCCCACACATTTACCTTCGTAAGAATACATGAACTGAAATACGACAGTTGGAGTATTCTCAAATCTTTAGAAGTCTAATATATTTAATGAATTGCACTAGACCCGATATTGCTTACGATTAAGTAAATTAAGCACATAAACTAGTAAGCCTAGTGATTATCATTGAACTGCTCTACTACAGTAGTAGGCTACGTATTTAAAACCAGAGAATATGTCTTAAAATATGAAAAATATTCACCTGTACTTGAAAGGATACAATGATACTAATTGAATTACAGATTCTGAGGAATTCAAATCAACTAGTGGATACATATTTACTCTTAGAGGCGCAGTGATATCTTGAAAATCTTTCAAATAAATATGCATTGCTTGTTCTACAATGGAATCCAGATTTATAGCCTTGGATAAGGCTGGAGAAGAAGCAGAATGGCTTTAATAATTTTTAAAAGATATACCACTGTGGCCTAAGCCAGTGCCCGCTATATGTATTCATTGTGATAATCAAGCAGTGATATGTAGGGCACAAAACTTTATATATAACGGTAAGTCTTGACACATTCATCGTAGACATAGCACCGTTAAACAGTTGCACTCAAATGGAATTATCTCTATTGACTTTGTATCATCAAAAGATAATCTAGTGGATCCGTTTACTAAAGGTTTAAGTGGAGAGCGTATAAACTGCGCATCAATGAGAATGGGGGTAAAAGTCTAACCTTACCGAGTCAGCTTAATGGAAACCTCACTTAGCGACAGAAGATCCCACATACTAAGTTAATGAGAAAAAACTAGTTATGATTGAATCTGTGAGTAAGCACTTAGGAGCTTGACTCCAACCCATTCCTCTAGTGCACCCAAAGTGCTTTCTACAAATCGATTTAGAATAAGCTAAACATTTTTAATGATGCCTATATCTTGTTATCAAAACAAGTGGGGTAGAGTAAACTACTCTTAATAGGACAATCACCTATGTGAGTATAGAGCTGGATCAGCTCTCTGGGAGTCTCTATGGAGGCCGTGATTCTCTAAAGATACTCTGTGAAACTAATAATGTCCAGAGCCAAAATGGACACAATCGAGAATCAAAGTTGATTTTGAAAAGTTACTATGTGAGGCCTGTTGACTTGGCTTACACAAACGGCTAACAGTTCAAAACTTAGTTCACTGATTGGCCAGTAAGTCCGATAAGACTTTCGCAATAGAAAGTTCAAGACCTAATTCACCTATTCTGATACAGTTTCTTTCCTAAAGTATTTTTCAAAGTAGAATCAGTCTCATTGTATGTCAATTTCTTGAATCTCTATTAGTTGTAGGGGGTTGTTGGGAAATAAAGAATTTTAAGTAAATCTTTGAGCTGAATTGAGGCGTGATCACTTGATAGAATCACACGGATAATAGTTGGAGTATGTTCTCCTTCCATTGAGGATGAACGTAGTATATTCACATGTTTAATTCCGTTTCTGAATGAATGAGATATTCAAGACGAAAGTTTGTCTAATTCAAAAGCTAAAGGAGACTAAAAGAAGCTAAAATCATTTTATCCCACATTGGATATAGTGTGGAAGATTGAGGTGATTAAATATGAAAAGATGGAAACAAAGGGTGTGCCTTTTGGGTACTTGGAGTTTTTTGCGCGCGTTTGGGGGGAAACCTTGCCCACACACTCGCGCGCACGCCGCCGGCGCCGGCGCCGGTGCTGGTGCGGGTTAGGCCCGGTTCTTTTTGGATTGGGCCACACGGGTGCAAGTGGGACGCAGGTCTTGGATGCGGATCCGCCCACTACTTAAAAGAAGCAGCGCGGGTCATTGGTGTAGGTTGTCCAAAAGTTACTGGAGGACAAGCCATTGAAAAGCAAAGTTTCAAGCTCTAGACGCGAGGGACTATCACCCACGTCTTAGCATCAAGGCGCGTTGGCTCGTCACCCGCGTCTCAGCATCAAGGCGCGTTGGCTCGACACCCGCGTCTCAGTATCAAGGCGCGTTGGCTCGACACCCGCGTCTCAGCATCAAGGCGCGTCGGCCTAACACCCGCGTCTCAGCATCAAGGCGCGTCGGCCTGACACCCACGTCTCAGCCTCAAGACGCAAAGGTCTAAAACCCGCGTTCAGTTTATAACCGCCTTGGTTAAGGGACCAATCACTGCCCACACGTAAGGGGAATCAGCCCCCATCGTGGCGTCTCTTTAGCAGGCACGTGGGTTAGTTACCGCCCATGTAGCGGGGAAGTTGGCCCTCATTGTGGAGCGTTTGTAGGGGGCACGTTCACCCCTAGGACCTCTATAAATAGCCTCGTTTACTATGAGGTCAAAAAAAAAGGAGCAATCGGCGATCAGTAATCGGGGCGATCGGCAATCGGCAATCGACGATCAGAAGGAGATCAGAGAGAGAAGAAGCAGATCAACTCTTCAGCAAGTTCGCTGCGTACGAGCTAGCTTTCGCCTACCTCCTCTTTTAGAGTTTTGGTAGACAGAGCTGTGTCACTCTTTCTACCGGCCGAAGAGGAGATCCCTGAAGGACGGGCATCTGGTCAACGGAGAACAAGATTCACTCTCCACCGCCACACGAAGAACCCAGCCTTAAACAAAGGGGGAATTCAAGATTCAGTATTCTCCCTCCCTTGTAACCGGAAGGAACAGTTCTATTGTAATCCTTTTCATTTGATTCAAGGAAAACTTTTACAGCAATTCACTGTCTCCCTCTTTCCCGGTCATACAAGAGATGGCGACTCCGCTGGGGACTACGTTTGTCACTGAGGAGCAAATAGTGGCGCAAGATGACGTCCACCATAAGGGGAAGATGGTCGAATCGCTCGTTGTCGAGTTCGACCAGGCGAAGTACGAAGAGTTTCTCTCTTCCGGCTCCAAGAGCCCAAAGACCCGCGTCTGCCACCGGTCTCGACGGGGAATGGCCTCGAGGCCCAATCTGTGGCTTTCTCGAGCTCCCCTGCTGCCGACTGTGCCAAGCAAAGTACCCGCGCCAACGCCTCTCAGAAGGCCCGCGTGGTCCCAGGCACATCTGCCTTTGCGACCAACCGCGTCGCACAGAACTCCCGCGTCAGCGTCTCTCAGGAGACCCGCGTGGTCAAAATCCCTAGTGTCCAGCATCAGGATGTCGTTGGTCTCTCTCCACCTCCTCGACGCAATCGAAACGCTGAGCGTCGACAGAGGAGACGTGCGCGTCAGCTGCAAGTTGGAACCGTTGATTGTCCAACTGAGGCTGGACGCGACGTACAATCTCGCGCCTTGCCCGCGCCGCGTCCAGTACGTGAAGTCCGCGTTTGGCGCCCCAAACGCGAGATTCCTTCAGTTAGGTCCTCTGAGGACCAACTCAACAAACGCCAAAATGAGACCTCTGCGCCTCGTCAAGCGCAAGAGTCACGAGCTCATAGGCGTGGGGCTCAACAGCCCATCCTCTCTCAAGCGTCTCTGCCCCGACGCACCAAACAGCAACGCGACAGGCGCGTTTTGTCTCAACAGAGACGCCAGACGCTCGCTGAACAGCTGCGGCGCAAGAACCGCGTCTCTGATGCCTGCGTCTAGGCTGTGCAGCACATGGATGCCTCCCGTCTTCGACGTTGCGAGGCTAATCTTTTCAATCCCCCTCCCATGAATTTGAGGGATTATCTGACGAAGAAAAGAAATGCCAATCAGGCCACTTCGTCGTGTTGCTGCCAACGGCTCATCCATATGCTCTCTGAGTGCCGTTGCGGATCAGGCGTACACCAGCAGTCTTTAGTCAGACAGCTGACCCTGATTCCTCCGTCAGCTAAAAGAAGACGCTCCCACAGAAGGAGAACCTTCTCTGACGTTGAGTACCCGGAGCTCACTGCGAATATGACAAGCAGGAGTAAGGGAAAATAACTTGCAGTCAGCTCAGACGACTCCAAGTCTGACTCTGAACCGGAAGGGGTGTATCGACACACTCGCACCCGGACTGGGGCCATTCCCCCAATTGACTATAATGCCTTAGCCCATGGCATTAATGATTCTCACTCCGTCGTAGCGGAATCAAGGGCTTCAAACTCTTCCGTCGAGAAGGAGACCTCCGCCTACATGACAGGCACTCCTGAGGAGACGACTAAACGTTTGGAGCAGATCCAGAAGGCACAAATGGATATGATTCTTGCTCAGCAGGAATCTATCAACTCCCTCAAGCAGGCGATTGCACAGCTGCTCGAAGACAGGAGGAGGTCCCCTCCTAAAAAGTCAAAGGGCAAAGGGAAAAAGGAAGAAAGCTCATCTTCCGAACCTTCTGAGGAGACGCGGCAATCTACTTCCGGCTCGTCCAAGTCCTCGTCGCAAGTAAAAGGCGACCAAGACCAGGGAAAGGCTCATGTTAAAAGAATGAGTCAACTGGAGCGACGCCTCGAGGCCTTTGCCAATCGCAAAGACCTCCAAGAAGTAGGAGTGGTCCGGCCCTACCCGGCTGAATGGGACTTGGTTCCGTACCCGCCCAAGTTCAAAGCTCCAACTCTTCAAGCCTTTGATGGGAAGGGGTCACCCAACCAGCACATCTACTACTTCAAATCCCAAACCGGGAATGTAATAGATAATGACGCCATCCTGGCACGCCTGTTCATCGGCACCCTGAAAGGGTTGGCCTTTGAATGGTTTATCAAGCTCCCAGAAGGTTCTATCAAGAACTGGGGCGATTTGGAGAAGCTCTTTTTAACACGCTTCTTCGAGGATGACTCCGAAGTCACAATGCCAACCCTTTTGGCTACCAAACAGCGAAAAGGGGAGTTCGTCAAATCTTTCGTGGAAAGATTTCGGAACATGGCACTCCGGTGTCCAAGCGGTATGACCCAGGCCACCCTGGTAGAAACATGCCGCCACAATCTCCAAACCTCGCTCCTTGCTCAAATAGGAGTTGCTGAAAGCCGCACCTGGAAGCAATTAGTCCAACAAGGTGAACAGGCTGAGGAGATTGTCGCCCGCGTCAGAGCGGAGGAAGGTAAGCCTAGGCCGGAAAGGTCGACAAGGCGTGCGCCAGATACATCCCTCCAAACAAAGCGGAAGGATAATTTGGCAACGGAGACCAAATCTCCCGCCAAACCTCAATCAGGCAAGGCGAGTGGCTTTTCAAGCCAGCCACGCGCCAACAATCGATATTCCTTCAAGGAGGAACATGTCGATTCGCTCTTTAAACTACTCAACAAGAGCAACCGACTGAAGCTCCCTGAAGCTCGACGCCCAGAGGAGGTCGGCAAGACCGACAATCCCAACTACTGCATGTATCACAGGATGTTGGGACACCCCACCAAAAGCTGCTACGTCTTCAAGGACATCCTTCAGGCTCTGATTGACGCGGAGGTGTTAAAGCTCCGACCAGAGCAGAAGAAGGTGACGGCTAATGTGACATCGGTTCTCCAGTTCGGGAGACAACCTCCAACGCCTGCGGGGGTAACTCCTATTCCAAAAGGAGAGCTGAGAGTGGTCAACACAGACCCTCACCAGCAGCAAGAGAAAGGCTTGGTACCCGTCCCTACACCTCAAGGGGAAATCATGTGGGTCCACCCTGACCTTGTCAATGAGCAGCAATGGACTACTGTGACCAACAGGAAATCCAAAGGTAAGGCAAAAGCCTCATCCTGCAATGTAGTGGGTGCCTCCTCTCGAGAAGCGGAGACTGATATCCCTTCACTGACCGACTCAGAGGAGGAAACAATAGTCTTGGCCGCAGAGCCCAACCAACCGATGGCGGGAACCCGTTCAGGACAGGCGTACTTGAAACAGTACGACGAGACGGCGGTAGCCCCTCTACAACCAACTGCGGAGCCAGTCAGGCCCTCCACAAAGCCACCTGTGGAGAAGCAGAAGGGGACTCGATTTTCTCGAGCCCTTCAAAAGGGCATCGCGGAAGGATCTACGACACCTTACCGCTTTGATGTCCTGGCTCAGTTGGCCAACATTCCGGCACGCATTACCTTGTATGAACTTCTTAGACTATCAAAGTCGACCAGGGAAGCTCTGCAAGAAGCTCTGGCAAATGCTGAGGTCTTCATGACCCAGGTACCGAAGGAGGAAGATGTAGAGGATTGCCTCCACACCTCCCAGAATGGCCCCTGCATCACCTTCACGGCAGATGATATGCAGGTGAAAGGGAAGCATGATCGACCCCTGTACTTCACAGGGTATATTGGATCGTCCGAGGTGAACCGCATCCAGGTAGACCCAGGGTCCGCGTTGAGCATCATGCCTCGCCGGGTCATGCAACATCTCAGCATTCCTACCCATCGTTTGAGCCCCACCCAGACAACTATCTATGGGTTCAATGCCAACCAGACCCGTCCGATGGGGAAGATCAAGCTCAGGTGTCAGATTGGAAGTCTCAAGTCGGAAGTGACATGCTACATCATCGACGCCGACACTTCCTACAATCTATTGCTGGGACGACCGTGGATCCACCGCAACTCCATCGTTCCCTCCACTCTCCACCAAGTCATGAAGTACATTGACGGGAGTGGAAATGTGCAGACGTTGATCGCCGAAAGGCATCCGTTCAAAGGGGTCGAGAATTATTTTACCGACTCTTTGTTGTACCAAGATCCGGTGGAGACGGATGAAGCCCCACAACCAGAGGAGCCAGACTCTGGTAATGAGGCTGACACTGAGCCTGAAAAAGAAGAGTGCTTGTGGGAATTAGAACCACTTGTAACGGGCACTAATAAGCTCGATGTCGATAATACCACCGATGATGTAGGCGGTTGGTATATTAATGAAGATTTAGATTTTGCGTATTTTCTGTGTGTGCTTCTGATTCAATACCGTCAGATACTAGCATTGATATAGATGACGATCTCTGGTCGGCAATGGGTGCCTTAACGTCATTGCATGTACCAGTGAAATCGTCCTTCGAGACATACCAAGACAATGGTAATGCGCAAGAATCTATATTTATGGTTCCAGCAAGACGGAAAGGCCAAAAACCAATTCTTTTTGGGCGAATCTCGTCTGAACCAACGCCCCGCGACGAATCGGAAGGCGAGGAAGAATCCCCTCAGTTCGATCATTACGAACCAAAAGCGCTCAAAATAATGAGATCCATGGGGTACGACCTGACCAACAAACCCGGGTTGAACTTCGGCAAAGGAAGGAGGACGTTGCTTCGATCCTTTGTGCCGAAAGGGAAAGCCCCCGATTATTATCATCGGACACGCCGGGGGTTGGGCTATGTATCAACTCCGGTCCCATCTGCCTCCGATTCTCAAGAATCATCGAGCAACGATTACTCTTCAGACACATCATCTTGGGAGTCAGATGTCAGTGTCGGCAACATCTTCAAGGAACTTTCAGTGAACATGGTTTCGACAAGCCACCTGGAAGATGGAAATGAAGAAATGATCCAATCCGATACAGATCCTTGGATCAAACATTTAAATGCTCTTTGGGATACCCGCTTTGAACAGCGCGAGCCATCCACAGAAGACAAGGTTGTTCAGATCAACCTAGGAGATGAGGCTAACCCTAAGCCTATCTTCATAAGTGACGGCCTGTCACCTTCAGAGAAGAAAGATCTAATATCTCTTGTACAAGAGTATATAGACGTCTTCGCCTGGAATTACGAGGACATGCCTGGACTTGATCCTCAGGTGGCTATGCACTGCCTCAATATCAATCCGGACGCAAAACCTGTCAAACAACAGCAGCGACGGTTCCGTCCAGAGATAATGGAGGCAATTCAATTAGAAGTCAGAAAACTTATTGATTCTGGCTTCATCAGGGAAGAACAACATCCCGACTGGGTAGCCAACATCGTCCCCGTCGCCAAGAAGAACGGGAAGATCCGGATCTGCATCGACTTCCGTGATCTAAACGAGGCTTGTCCCAAAGACGAATTCCATTGCCAATCACAGATGTCATGATTGACAATACTTGTGGATTCGAACGAATGTCCTTCATGGATGGATTCTCAGGATACAATCAAATCAAAATGTATCCTGACGATGAAAAGCATACCTCCTTCAGAACACCTCTAGGGGTATATTGCTACACCGTCACGCCCTTCGGACTGAAAAATGCAGGGGCAACATACCAAAGGGCCATGAACGCCATTTTCCATCAGCAAATACGCGAAACGGTGGAATGTTATGTTGATGACATCGCGGTAAAAAGCCGCACTAAAGGTGATCACATAGCAGACCTGAAGGTGGTCTTCGACATCATGCGGGCTCATCAATTGAAGATGAATCCCACAAAGTCCTTCCTGGGGGTGGCCAGTGGCAAATTCTTAGGATTTGTTGTAATATCCACCGGAATTCACTTGGACCCGGAAAAGGTTCGCGCTATCCAGGAGATGCAACCTCCAAGAAATCTCAAGGAACTCAGGGGATTGCAAGGACGATTGGCGTACATCCGTAGGTTCATCTCAAACCTCTCCGGAAGATGCCAACCCTTCACTAAGCTAATGAAGAAGGGTGTCTCGTTCATTTGGGATGACGCTTGCCAACAAGCGTTCGAGGAAATTAAACAATACCTCACCCAACCACCAGTCCTTGCAGCTCCGGTATCCGGAAAGCCTTTCCTGGTGTACGTCCGAGCGATGAATCATTCTTTGGGAGCTCTACTAGCTCAGAATGACGATCAAGGACGTGAGCAAGCAATCTACTATCTGAGTAGAACAATGATCGGAGCCGAACATCGGTATAACCCGATCGAGAAGGAATGTTTGGCACTGGTGTTCGCTATCCAGAAAATGCGACACTATCTGGTAGGCCAAACTATAAACGTCATATCAAAAGTCAACCCCCTGAGGTTACTTATGACTAAACCTTCATCGCTAAATGGCCGACTGGCAAAATGGGCCATATTGCTCTCCCAATATGAGATGCGCTTTTTACCACAAAAGGCCATTAAGGGACAAACAGTCGCGGATTTCCTAGCTGAGCACCCAGATCCGAGGGCAGCCAAAGTCTACGAGGATCTCCCAGATGAAGTTGCTGAAGTCTGCCTGACTCAGACATCGTTCGAAAGTCAAGAATGGCAACTTTTCTTCGACGGTGCATCAAGAACAAGCCCGAAGGGACACGTAGTAGCAGGGGTAGGAGTAGTACTCGTATCCCCACAAAATTATGTGATTCCTCGAGCTGTCTCATTAACTGAGCCTTGTTCCAACAATGTGGCGGAGTACAACGCTCTTTGATTGGGATGCAATTCGCCGATGAGATTGGCGTTAAAAATCTCGAGGCATACGGCGACTCCAAGCTCATCGTCAGCCAAGTTCGCGGGGAGTACGAAGTCAGACATGAAGACTTAGTACCCTATTACAACGCGACTATCCGCATGGCCGAGGGGTTTACAAGCTTCTACATCGACCATGTACCGCGCAGGTAAAATGCGCACGCAGATGCACTAGCATCCCTGGCTGCCTCCTTAGCTCTTCCAGCTGGAGCAATGGAGAAGATATTCGTCTACAGCCACGACCTGTATTGCCCGAGAAATGCTCTCGAGGACTATCAGGAGTCAACGGGAGGTCGTCACCGCGAAGAAGCACTTGAAGCATCAACCGGTCCAGAGCTTAAAGACTGGCGATTCCCCTATATCGACTATGTCTTATACGAAATCCTGCCTGAAGACACCAAAGAGGCGGCTGCCATTCGAAGGAAAGCCCCTAAATTCTATTATAATGCGATTACGCGAACATTGTATCGTCGATCGCATGACGGGATCTTGCTCCGGTGCCTCTCACCAAAGGAGGCTCAAGAGGTATTGAAAGAAGCCCACGACGGCATGTGTGGAGCCCATCAACCTAGCCCAAAACTGGCACATCGACTCCAAAGATTGGGTTACTACTGGCCCAAGATGATTGCCGATGCCGTCACTTATGCCAAGAGATGTCACGCCTGCCAAGTGCACGGCGATTTCATCCATCAAGCACCAGGGTACCTCCACTCTACGGCCTCTACCTGGCCATTTGAAATGTGGGGCATGGACGTGGTTGGTCCTATCAGCCCACCATCATCAAAAGGACATCGGTTTATTTTGGCAATAACCGATTATTTCTCCAAATGGGCCGAAGCCATCCCTTTGAAGGAGGTCAAATCGTCGAACGTGATCAAGTTCGTGAAACATCACGTTATTTACCGTTTTGGTGTACCTCGACGAATTGTCCACGACAATGGGCCCCAGTTCATTAGCCAGGCTTTCCAGAGATTCTGTGCCAAGTTCAGAATCCAGAGTGTGTCCTCAACGGCATACTATCCTGCCGCTAATGGCCTCGCAGAAGCTTTCAACAAGACTATTGGCAAGCTTCTCAAGAAGTTCGTCTCGAAAAGTCAACGAGACTGGGACGACAAGTTGGGTGAATGCTTATGGGCTTACCGCACAACTGTGCGAACCCCAACTAAAGCTACGCCATTTTCTTTGGTCTATGGGTGCGAAGCCGTGCTCCCATTAGAGATCCAAATTCCATCTCTACGCGTAGCCTTGACAGCGGAGATGACAACCGAGGAGAAGCATCGACAACGACTCCAAGAACTGGAGGCCTTAGATGATAAGCGTCTGCAGGCCCAGCAACAAATCGAGCTCTACCAAGCTCGAATTACCAGAGCCTTCAACAAGAAAGTTAAAGTGCGAACTTTCAAGAAAGGCGATCTTGTCTTAGCCGTCAGAAGACCCATGGTAATGACGCACAAGACAAAAGGAAAATTCCAACCCAAATGGGAAGGACCATTTGTAGTAGAGTCAATCTACTCAAATGGGTCATATCGCCTCATAACCTCGAATGGCGATACACTCATGATGCCGATCAATGGCAGGTTCCTGAAGAAATACTATCCTTAGATGGTATTCTTCCGCTGATCAAGTTAAAAATACACCTCTGATCAAAACGAGAAGAGCTTCTTCATTAATATCCGACGCCTCCGACGGCTAAGGATAGAAGAAAATGTTGGCTTCTAAGTCCAACATAAGTCTTCGACAACTCATCATGCTGAGGGGAATAGCATGACTAGCCCAACTCAAACGGTAGTTGGTAAAGGCACCTCAAACCCGTTGACAGCTGAGGATTTGCTAAAAATCCTAAGGGACACGTTCCCATTTGATCCGACGCCTTCGACGGCTAAGGATAGAGGAAAATGTTGGCTTTTAAGTCCAATATAAGTCTTCGACAACTCATCATGCTGAGGGGAATAGCATGGCTAGCCCAACTCAAACGGTAGTTGGTAAAGGCACCTCAAATCCGTTGATAGCTGAGGGTTTGCTAAAAATCCTAAAGTGGACTTGGCTCCACTCTTTCCTCCAAAATCCCCTACCAATTCTCATCCACAGAATGGTAGGTCTACAAAATACAACCATTACTAAGTTAACACTATACCTCTGATAATGGAGACTTTTCAATATTTCTTGTCGAGTACAAATTTTGCTTGTCAACTCTACACGGAGTATCAATTTTCAAATTTGCCAAGTTAACACTACACCTCTGGCACTTCAAAATTTTCACTTGTCAATTCTCACCAATAGAATGACAGGTCCTCAAATTACTCTCACCATGAGTCAATCTTTGTCAAGTTAATATCACACCTCTGACAAATTACTGTTAAAGTTTAACACCACACCTCTAAACAGTAATCAAGTTTCTGCCAGGTTTAATATTACACCTCTGACAGTCACTTTTCTTCAGACTTCCACATCGAAGCTGAAATGGATGATGCTAAGTTAACACCACACCTCTAGCATCCAAGTCATTGCTAAGTTCAACAATACACCTATGGCCATGACTTTCCCTCGGACTTTCTTATGCAAGCCGAGATGACCAATGCTAAGTTCAACATTACACCTCTAGCATTACCCTCACTGTCAAGTTAAACATTACACCTATGACAGTGACACTTCTGAGTTAAGTTAATATCACACCTCTGACTCACATCCTTGCCAAGTTAACATTACGCTTCTGACAAGACCACTTTCAACCCGTTAAGTTAATATCACACCTCTGACGGTAACAAACTTTCCTAGATTCCCCACGAGTCTAGTCCCACTTGTTATTCTCTTCAACTGAATAACAAGTCTACCTAAAAATATTGTTAGGTTAATACTACACCATCAACAGTGTTTCCATCAAATCCCCAGTTGAGCTCAATCAAGTTAATCCCAAACACTTGAGAAAAGTTCACCCTCCCTGGGGGTACCAATTCTACTTGTCACTTTCTCTTATAAAGTGGCAGATCCATCAAAAATTTCACCTCTGTCAAGTTAATATTACACCTCTGACAGTATCGTGAGAGTTCCTGAAATAGGATCTTTCTCCACAAAGTTTGACTTATTAAAATTTCCATCATAATTTTGACAAAGTCAAAGACTCTTTGCTTCTATGCGTCTAACTAAAGACAAAAAAGTTCAAGACAATGAAAGAGGCAAAAAGAGAAGTGTCACTTTTATTTATTTTCAGGTACATGAAAGTGATACAAAAACGCTCTCTTATACAATAAGATTGAGTGTTACAGTCAAAACGCTCTCTTACAATAAGATGGAGTGTTACAATTAAGGAGTACAAAGAAGTCCCTCTCCCTCTCAGAGGTTGCACTCACTCCTTAAAACCGCGTCTGATTCTAAGTGCGCGATGTTTTATGGCTACAATAGAAGCTGGTTACACCACGATGCATGATGTAAACATCGAAAGAGCCCTAGCTGACTAAGCTAAGAGCAATGGTGTTCTTGAGGTCCGGTGGAAGCAGGAAGTCCGGCAACCCTTCGTTTATGAACATCTCTTTCCCCAGCAGACCATCCAGCAGACATGAGGAGTCCTTGATGTTACTTCTGAGGTGGGAGAGGAAGAGGATCCTACCTGCCGCCGTGTCCACCGTAACCTCCTCGCCGCCATACTTACCCTGACCATCTCTTGCCAGCAGGCATGATTGGTGCAGTGGATCTGAAGAGACCTTGGCGAGAGTCGATTCCTCGTCAGGGATATAATATATTCCCTTGTGGACGACGAGGACCATAATATATTCCCTTGTGGACGAACATCGAACAAGTTCGCCGTCCGATATATTCTCCCACGGACTTAGCGAACATGAAGAAGGATGACCAAGCCTACCTGCAAAAAAGCAAACAGGGAATCAGACAATTCAGAGCTTAGTACACTTCAACAGAAGAAAACTAAGTCACAGACGCGACTATTTTCAAAGGCTGCAGACGCGGGAATTACCCGCGCAGTAAGTCAAACTACCGCGCCAACAGAGACAGACGCGAATCAGAACTGTGGAACACACAGGATTCAAACGCAGCCTCATCTTACTCCCGCGCTTAAAAACACAAGACGCGAAAAACTTCAAACGCCGAAAACTGCCATCTCCCTGTTGAATAAACAGGGGTTGCAAGATTCGGGTCTGAAGCCTTCAACCCGAGTTGGAATTCATCCAAGTCAGTGGCCTTAAAACGCGAGCTTCATGAGTAAAACCGCGGCCAAGTACCAAAGACTTCTGTACTCGCGTTCAAGGAAGTTTAAGTCGGCGGTGCCAATTCCAGAAGGAATGCACCAACCACGACTTCACAAGAAGGTCCAAATGATATCTCTTTAAGGGGTATACTGAAATTCAAACTTGGTTGGATCTAAAATGTCATGGTAAGTGGGCATGGCATACCCGCAGAAGCCTCTGTTAAGAGTTGAACTATCTGCGTTGAGACGCGGACGTAAAAAGTGCTCAAAGAGACGCTTCCTGCCATTGAAATCACTTGACAGTGATAATCCATTGAAGAGACCAAATAGAAGCATGAAAGCTCTGGGTCATCTTCATCCACAGAGGCACCTTCCATGGAGGCAAACCCCTGATAGGGTCCTTGAAGGGAGAAGGCAGAGTCCCTCAGAGTACTCGTTCTCAAACAGAGCACGGTCTAAGCAGCCGCTGTTAAAGAGAGGAGGTGAGTCCTATTTATAGGCAACTCCTGATAACGGTCATTAATGGTTCATTAATTAAACGCCGGCCTTAATGACCGCACGACCGTCAAAGCCCAATGGGAGGCTGACGCGTGGGACGTCGCTTCGGGAAGCATCGCAGGCGCTGATCTCAAACCGTCAGCGCCGGTTTCGCATTAAAGGGCATTAACGCCCAAGCCCAATGGAAAACCGACGCGTGGACAACTGCTTCGGGAAACAACGGATGACCCGGTTTCCCAATCGTCAGCGAAGACTTGACGGTCAAAGATCTCTGAAAATCTTTAAGTCAGGCTGCATTAAACGCAGATAGGAATGCCGCGTCCGGCTGCATTGAACGCAGATAGGAAAGCCGCGTCCAAGAATCTGCGTCACTTTTCTCAAATTGGAAGGCGTACACCTGCATTTTAAAGGAGCATCCACGTGACTCAAAGTCGCGTCCCTTCAGCAAACGGGGCCCTTTCTAAAGGAAAGCACTTAGTCCATTCTGAGATTAGTAGAAAATACACAAGGCTGCGTCCCTCGCATCCGCTCAAGTCGCGTCTTCATTGACAGGACAAATTCGCGTTACTCAAAGCTGCGTTTGTCCCCACGGATTGACGCTGCGTCTCATCAAAAAGGACTTAGTGAAATCTAAGTTCCTATGGAATGATGACCGCGTCTCACCCTGTGATTGACGCTGCGTCTCATCAAAAGGACTTAGTGAAATCTAAGTTCCTATGGAATGATGACCGCGTCTCACCCTGTGATTGACGCTGCGTCTCATCAAAAGGACTTAGTGAAATCTAAGTTCCTATGGAATGATGACCGCGTCTCACCCTGTGATTGACGCCGCGTCTCATCAAAAGGACTTAGTTCCATCTAAGCTCCTATGGACGGATGACCGCGTCTCACTCTATGGATCAATGCCGCGTCTCATCAAGCTCGACGCCGCGTCTCATTGAAAGAACTTAGTCTTACCTAAGTTCAGTATTCACAGCCAGTGATTAGGGAGTTGAATTCATCCACAGCTAAACAAAGAAAATGGAACAAAAACTTCAAAAAAACTTTTATTATATCGAAAATAGTAAAAGTGGATACAAACACTCTAATAGAGTGTCTTCTTCTTTACAAAAAAAAAAAAGGAAAGAAGGGGAAAAGGCTAAAAGTCTTGATCCGGCAAAGAACGGATACGCTCCCTGAGACGATGCATCTCGTGCTGACGTGCCTTCTCAGCCTCCATCATGGCTTGGACCCGCAGCTCCTCTTCAGATAAAAAGGGTTTTGCAGCCAGCTGTACTCGCAGAGATTCCAACCTGGAGGAATGAATGGTCTGGCTTTCTTCAGCTCGTGCCTTCGCAGCTTGTTGCTCCTCCAGCCTCTTCCGGACGGTGGCAAGCGTCCTCTCATTATCCGCGATCATGGCTTCCGTCTTAGCGATGGCAGATCGAGCATTGGTAATGGCGAGCTCTGCGTTTTGCCGGATGAACTCGGATTCCATTGAATCGTCAGCCAGTTTCTGACATTCAGCTTGGGAACGCTCGAGATTGCGGACCTCTTCAGCAACTTGTGCTTCCACCTCCTGTCGCTCTTATTCCTGGGTGGCTAGGAGCCTAGTCAAGATGACCTGGGCTTCTTCAGAAGAACTAGCATTGTCCAAAGACTTCAGCTCTTTCAGGTCACTTCCCAATCGCTCCACCAACAGCATACACGACTTGGCAAGCGAGGAGCCTCCGGTTAATTCGATGTTACCGGCCATGTTTCAAGAAACGTCCGGGCAAAGTCAAAAGAGCTACGCCCAAACAGGATAAAATCGATGCACGATCGCATCGCGTCAAGGAACTGCTGCACCGTTTTGCGTGTCAGGAAATCCATGGTGTCATCACCCGAGGTACTCCCCGACCCCCTTTCTATCATGTGGAAAGGGGTGCAAGCCGGCTCTTTTTGCGCGAGAGTCGTGCTGACCGGCGATACGGCAAGAGCGAGACTGGCCACTGGCGCTTCCGGAAGTGTTATCGCTGCAGGAGCCTCCACAACTAATGATGGAGTAGTAAGTGCAACCTCTGGGAGGTCCAGAGATGTCGAATCCTTGGGCGGATCCTGCGGAGTGGAAGTCTCCCTGGCTTCAATAGTAACCTCTTCACCCTGCAGAGTGGGTTCTTCCCCGGCCTTAGGGGTTGCCTCCTCTTCCGGCAAATGGAAGGCTCCCCAATTTCAGTAGTTGCCCTCTCTGGAGTTATCTCGGCAACTGAAGCCTTTACTCCTTCGGACTGGGTCAGCTCTTTTACCGTCTCCCCGATATGCGAGGAGATTACAGCTTCAATATCCCCGGCCAACCCTGCAGCATAAAAGAAGAATGTTAAAACATCCTCTTCAAAATGAAGAGGGAAATTAGGTCAAAAGGTGAAAAGAGTACCTTCAGCGGGAATAATCGCCAGCTGTGATACCGTTGATGGCTCACCCCATATATTTCTTCCTCTAAGATGTGGGAGAACTTACTCGGATCAGGAAGAGCGGGTTCATCGCCGTAGTCGACCTCGTCTTCAAATCGCTTTCCCCTGAGAGTGAGGAAGACGATAGCGCCCCGCGCGAGACTTCTGCAGCCGGAGCCTTGCCACCAATTACCCCAGTGGTAGGACTGGGGTCAACTGCCCGAGGACCAGAAATGAAGACACAAGGTGACCCAGGTTGTTGTGCCTCATCTCTCCCTTCATGAGCAAGTAAAAATCTGGGTTGAACTGAAATCCCCAGAATATTGACATCTCCTCCACTCATGATGTCGACCTCTAGCTGCTCATCCTCGTCATCGGTGGTGGCTCTGTCAATGAGCTCCCCTTCCTCCGTAGACCTACGGTCTCTGCTGCTCGACCTAGGGGCACGGACTAAAGGAACATCCTCTTCAACTATATCTTCTTCCCTCGGTACCTCAACGATAGCAGGGATGTCTTCGGATCGGGAGACTTCGGTTGTCAAGTCTCTCCGAACCTTCTTGGGAGCAGGTTCAGCAGTTGAAGCAGAGCGCTGACGACGCTTGCTTACCACCTGTCGAGTCTTTGTCGCTCGTAGCTCCGCCCTTGCTGCTTGCGGCTCCTCCCTTGTTGGTCGCGGCTCCGCCCTTATTGCTCGTGGCTCCCTTCCCGATCTTCTCCCGACCTCCTTCTGGGCCTTCAGAAGCTGAAACTCATACGACACTTGGATCCCTCGATAGGTAGACGGAAAGTTGCTCCCGTCCCTCCGGCCACACTGTAGTACCAAGCCCGAGCACCTTTGAACAAGTTCCCTTCGAAGGCAAGTCGAGCATTGGGATTCCCGACGTACAGTTGATCGTAGCCGAACTGTCGAGCGAAACGATTCGACATGTACGGCTCGATGGTGCATGAAGTCCCTTGCCGGAAAAGCACATATCCGGGCCGAATATTGATCAACCACCAGAAGACTCCCGCGGATAACCTCGTGAAGCCATCTGGGCCAGCGGAATCAGTAAATAGATCCCCGAAAGATGTACCAGAGATCTCGGGGAAGCAGCGATTGAGCTGGTAATTCGCAGGATCTGAAAGTCGCTTTCGGACGTAATATATATAAAGATCACGCCAGCTCGAATCCTCCAACTGCTGTACAAAAGGAATGGAACTCTCCCTCCAACGCACCGCCGTCATCAGAGAAGGGCATTGCATCACGTACCAAGCCATGAGGTACGTATAAGGCAGCTCGATCCGAGGGTTGGGGCGCTTCACCGTCGGATTCCCCTCCGAGTCAACATACGGCTTACCGTGGGAGTTGACAGTTTTCGGCGCCTCGCAGAAACTCTTGGTTAGCGCCCGCAACCCGCTCTGAATGCCAGCCGCCACGGCCGGGAGAAGGGCTATAGGGTTGCCATGAGTCAGGAGCACCGCCGGGTACACCACGTCAGCAACAATAGCTTCATGTGGCAGCTGGGCACCACACAACGCTTCAGCCACAGCATCAAGAAGCCTGCCAACAGTGCCCTATCGGAGATAGGGGTCCGGGCTTGATGGTGGAAGCTTTCAAAAATCAGGTCAGGATCGAAACCGTCCTCGTTCGAAACCGTGGTGTAGAAGCCTTCAGAAGCCTTGTCGATCCTGTCTTCAATCTCCCTGTCGGAACTAGGAGCCAGTCGGGTTATCGGATTGTCTTTATGATTGACATCGTTGAATAAGTAACTGGCCCAAGACAGTTGCTTGACTCCCTGCGCCCTCCAGGAGGTTAGCTGACCGCAAATGTGGAAGTGACACATCACTTCCCAGTAAGTCTCGTACACCCGAGGAAACTCTTTCTTCAGGAGGTGGAGCTCCTCAGTGGTCGGGACATATTCCTCATAGGGAATGTCCCCTGTTGCCAGCCCCGAGACCTCATGTAGCTCGTGCAGTGCAAGGCCCATCTCTCCGACCGGGGTAAAGAATGTCCCCGTCAGAGGATTGTAGCGCTCCAGGATCCCGAAAAAGTTATGAAAGCCTGGTGGGACACCCCACTGTACGGCCCTGACCGCCGGGTACAGTCCCACACGCTTTAGCAGATCCCCAAGATCGGTGAGGACGAAACCCACCATCCTGCCCCACCAGTAGTTCTCCGTGGAATGGACCCACCCGGGCGGACGGAAACCGACCGGATAATCACCCTCCGCTTCCATGAACGAGTTGAGGAAGGTAGTGCCAAGTTGTGGTATCTCTCCAACCGGAACCTCCGACTTGCGCGACCCAGGGAAAAGGCCGAGAACTGACCTGTCATGGCTATCATGACGGTGTACTTTATGGGAACCCAAATCACCGAGAGTAATCTCAGGGACATATCGAGAAATGTCCCATTCCCATCTTCCGAGGGACGGACATGTGCTGGAAGTAGGACAGCGGGAACATCCTCTCCATGTCCGGAAGAAAGAACCTTCCACCCTTTATCTGACGGAGCCATTTATAAGTTCCGTCATATACACGATAGCCGCCATCGTTGATACGATCTCCGAAGAAGAAGGCAGGCTTCTCCAGCTTGACGTGAGTATCCGTCGTGAATGCTGCATCGGTCATAAGTACCCGAAGAGTTCTCATGTCAACATTAGAGAGCTTCTCCCTGCGATCCTGCGACTGGTCAGCAGTCACAGGGACAGTCCTTCGTAGCACAAAGGTCAAGTCCCGGTCAGCACCACCTACATGTCCAAAGTGGCGCGTCTTGGCGAGTGAGGCAGAAGGATGGGGCACTGCAAAAGAAAAGGACACTTAGTTAGATACTTAAATGCTAAGTGTTCATAACCCAGATGCAGAAGAGATACTGGACGCAGGAATTATCAAATCCGCGTCCAGACCTGCGAAACCGCGTCCAAACGCAGAAGAGATACTGACGCAGGAATTATCAAATCTGCGTCCAGACCTGCGAAACCGCGTCCAAACGCAGAAGAGATACTGGACGCAGGAATTATCAAACTCGCGCCCAGACCTGCAGGATCCGCGTCTCCACCACCAGAAGATCATGGAATGTCCTTGATGTCGCTTCTGGGGTGCGAAAAGAAGGGAGTTATCCACCTTAACCCTTCCATCACCACAACCGCCAGAAGTTAAGGAGGGTAGCTCCCTTCCTTTCACACCCCCAGATTTCTAATTGCTTGGACTCAGGTGCCAGATTCATTAAAATCGGCAGCTGATGGAACAGAACGCAAAGATCAAATCCGCGTTCTGCAAACCAAGTCCGCGTCTGAACCCTTCACAATTAGAAATATTCTAAGTGAAGAATCCGAAACGCAGGACCCAATGGCGCGAGGGTCCAAACCCGCACCTCGGTTATCAACTCAAAGACTGCGTCTGAAACCGCGTCTGAGAATCAAACACGAGTTATATTTTGTGTTAAGGATTCTTAGGGTTCTATGAGCTCCCGTTAATGGCGAAACCCACGCCCAAAAGGCATTATACCTGGGAAAGCGACATCCTGCGCAGAGGAAGCGCCCCTCTGAACCTCGGCGGCAGTCGCCGCGAAGAAGAGGCGGTTGGCTTGGTCTTGGGTGCAATCTTTAATTCCAGAAAAAAGGAGATGAGCAGTTCAAAGTCCAGTAATGGAGATGAACAGTTCAACAGAGGAAGAAGAGAACTCTCTTGAGCAAGTGCGTTCAGAGAAGAAAAGAGGTCTCTCTGACTGTCGCCTTTTATAGGCACAAGGATTCGCAAAGATACGCGGCGTGTGACCCGATAAAAGCTGCAGCAAATCATCGCATGACGCGTGGAGCAAATCTTCGCGAAGATCATGCGTCACGACTCCGCAGCGAGTCGTCATTTGACACGTGGCGCGGTTCAGTTAATGAACCGAGAAGTCCGCGCGCCAAAAGGTGAAATCCTACTGGTTCCCCAGGCCAGCTGGCGGCGTAATCATCACACGGCACAGATTCGCACCCAAGGGACGCACCTCTCAGATGGACACGCCCCGTCAGCATCTCCATAAATGCATTCGGAAGGTCGCGTCTCTCTACAAAGTCCGCGTCCGACCCAGCGGGCCCAACATCGCGTCTGCCTCATAGAAGATCAGGCGTGTTTCCATTGCCAAAGGACGCACCCTACAGAAATCGCGTCTTTAAAGCAGTACCATCTCGGCTTTTTGAAAAGAACCTGCGTTCGGCCTCTTACTTCTGCAAAATCAGTTCAACAGTACACTGACGCAAGCAGACGACCAACCACTCTTGGCTTAAAGCACACCCGTGACAGACTAAAAGCAATCGGGGAGGTTTAGACTGTGCATCTAGACACTCAACATGATCAACTCTGGTGGCTTCAAAGAGTTCAAACAGTACACTCACGAAGACCAACTCCAGATAAAATCAAACCCGGAGCACTAACAGTCCAGTCATGAAAGCAAATATGGCTAAAATCCAAAGTATTTCGAAATCCGTCCCAATTAACTGCGGAATATTGAAAACTTTGGAGGGGGTTCTGTAGGCTGTCCAAAAGTTACTGGAGGACAAGCCATTGAAAAGCAAAGTTTCAAGCTCTAGACGCGAGGGACTATCACCCGCGTCTCAGCATCAAGGCGCGTTGGCTCGACACCCGTGTCTCAGCATCAAGGCGCGTTGGCTCGACACCCGCGTCTCAGCATCAAGGCGCGTCGGCCTGACACCCGCGTCTCAGCATCAAGGCGCGTCGGCCTGACACCCGCGTCTCAGCCTCAAGACGCAAAGGTCTAAAACCCGCGTCTCAGTTATAACCACCTTGGTTAAGGGACCAATCACTGCCCACACGTAAGGGGAATCAGCCCCCATCGTGGCGTGTCTTTAGCAGGCACGTGGGTTAGCCATGTAGCGGGAAAGTTGGCCCTCATTGTGGAGCGTTTGTAGGGGCACGTTCACCCCTAGGACCTCTATAAATAGCCTCGTTTACTATGAGGTCAAAAAAAAAAGGAGCAATCGGCGATCAGCAATCGGGACGATCGGCAATCGGCAATCGACGATCAGAAGGAGGAGATCAGAGAGAGAAGAAGCAGATCAACTCTTCAGCAAGTTCGCTGCGTACGAGCTAGCTTTCGCCTACCTCCTCTTTTAGAGTTTTGGTAGACAGAGCTGTGTCACTCTTTCTACGGCCGAAGAGGAGATCCCTGAAGGACGGGCATCTGGTCAACGGAGAACAAGATTCACTCTCCACCGCCACACGAAGAACCCAGCCTTAAACAAAGGGGGAATTCAAGATTCAGTATTCTCCCTCCCTTGTAACCGGAAGGAACAGTTCTGTTGTAATCCTTTTCATTTGATTCAAGGAAAACTTTTACAGCAATTCACTGTCTCCCTCTTTCCCGGGTCATACAATTGGGTGTAGGTAATTACGAGTACTCCACCCGACCATGTGCGCGGTTAGAACGGTTCACAGAACTGTTGCAATCGTTCACACGGAACAGTTGCCAACGGTTCAGACAAGAACTGTCACAACCGCTCCCACTTCCTCCAACGGACTTCCCAGGAGCGCTATAAATAGCACTCCTCTTAGTCTTTGTAGAAGACACTGAAGAACAGAGTTCTACACGCTGAAACAGAAATTCAGAATATTTTTCTGAATTTGTGCCTTCTTAAGATAGAAATTTTCTCTCTCCCTCCCTTCTCTTATAGTGAATATTCCTCCATATTAAGGCAAATATTGTCTTTGAAATTTGTCTTCACCCATGCTTTGAAATTCCAATTAGTGAAGATACTAAATAACTAAAGTTCGACTGTATGGTGATTTGGCAGCGTTATCTAAATAACATGAAGGAGTGTTGTATCTTGGGAGTAGCGTCTAATAACCCGTTAGCACCGTAGCGGGGGACATAATTGTCTTAAAGAGATTCGCCATATGAGTACCTCACTCCATATATTGTATTATTGAACTGATGATCTTTTTATAAGGGTTATGCTAGAATATTTATTCATTTAAATATTACTGTGAATATATTTAACTATATATTGAGACTGACTAATTCCAGTCTAATTGGCGTTTAATTAAAAAAGAGAATTTTAAAGGTGGTTCTGTAATTAAGGAATGTTCTATTGAACAGAAAACCTCCCACCTGAGATTTATCGACCTGGCCAATTAGATCGGTGACATTGATTAGTTGTCGGATCTAACAATTAACACCTTCCACAAAAAGAAGTAACTATATTGCCACTTGAGTTATGCTCAGTTGGCAAAAAAGAAAGAATATTAAAGAGAGTTTTATTTTATCATGTGATTTCTTTATTTTGATAAGAGAAAGAAAAGTTGAGGATTATAAGGGAAAAGTCAAGAGTTACCAAAGAAAATTTGCATTTGATTAGAAAACTGAAAGAGTGAGTTATGCCTCTAACAGATGTATGAATGAATTCTTCCTTTTCAATTAAAATAGATTGTGAGAATCATCCACCCTATTACCAAATGAAAAAAATATCCAAGCAAACATGACTATAACTCCAATTTTGTTAGTGTAATTGATTTTTCTTGTCTCTTTTAATTTTAAATAAGACTTCTGTTAGAGTCATCATACTAAGTAGTAAAATGTTTATTTTATTGCGAGAACATTGATTGCTTATAAGTACATATTAAACAGTGACAAAAGCTTAATGTGATTGTGCAAAATATCTAGGATCGAATCCTCCCAACACTCATCTACTACTCGTGTTTTTCTGAAAAAATTGATAGAAACATCGTATTTCTTTATTGTAATATCACTTATGATCAGCGACGGAGCTAGGATTTTAAAGATGGGGTGCACAAAATAATAGGTCGGGTTCACAGTACACGACACTGACCGTGTGCAAACCGCCAATACCGTCACCACGCTCTCCTGCCGCAACAGAACCTTAACCAACACATGCTTCATAGCCTTATTCTTCTCGTTGACCTTCTGGCTTCACACTTTGACCGTACTGTCCACGGACCTGGTGAAAACGAGCCCGTCGAGTCCGAAGGCCACTGAATTGACCGCGTCATTGTGGGCGCTTCGTCATTGTGGGCGCTTATTGATTCGAGACACTTGGAGTCTGAGTTCTCCATACTTTCATAGTCTTGTCTCATGAGCAGTGAAGATTCTCTCGCCGAAAAATGACGATTGCCTTCACGACACCGTTGCCGCACTTGAACCCAGATAACTCTGTGCAGTTCTTCTACATGCGAATGTTCTTGCTATTGGATTTGGTGTATAAGATTGCCGCCGCCGCGACAGAATAGAGATGACCTTCCTCACGAATCAAGAATCCAATGAGTCTGATCGATGGCTCGTCGGAAAGAGGGCCGACGGTGGCAGTGCTATGGTCCACGAGGACTTGATGAAGGGGGAGGTCGCAACGTTCCAAGGGGATATGTTATAAGAGAGAGTCTGTCTCCACCGGATCGTGCCCGGCTGGATCTGACCCCGGTGGTGGGCCTTGGGTGCACAAATCAAAGACCACGAGAGTTTTTCCGGTGAGACTCGCACGTGCCCTTTGGCCCCCAGCCTCCCACTGCTTATGACATGTTTTTGCATACCAAGACTTTTTTGATTACTCATAAAAATTCATCAAATTTTTTCTATCCTTTCATCTTTTAATATTGTTTTGCTGCCAAAAACTTTAATATTTGTTTTGAAAAATCTATACCTTAGCCAAGCTTTCATCAAAATTTTCTTGTCCTTTCAATTTTTTAGCTATGAAAAGGTCTTGAGCTTATTAACAAAAGTTTATGTCACATAACTAATTGACTCACTCCCTCTCCCTCTCATTTTATTTCTTTAGTTGGTAGTCACTTAAATTTTTTTATTACAATCACATTAAATTATTCTCATTATCCTGTTGAATGGTGCTCACCTTATGTGTGTTGCTTTATGTTTACACAACTGGCTCCTGAGATTTACCCTGTTTCCAAAGCCAATCATCCATCCCCCTCAAGTCAAGTCAAACCTCCATGGTTCCCCTCATTTTCCACACCCAATCATCCACCCCCTCTCACAAGTCAAACCTCCATGGTTCCACCTCATTTCCTCTCTTTTTCTAAATAACACAATCTCTCCCTCCCCCTCTTGAAACTGTAGGAGATAAATAGGAGAATAATAATAAATAAAAAGAAACCCTAGCTCACCATTTTTTTTTTTTTTTTTTAAGAAGGAAAAGATATATACACCATCAACATCATTATCATTTTTTTATTTTTCTTTAGTCCCCCACGCCCCCCCCTCCAACGGCGGATCTCAACACAGGAGGAAGAAGAAAGAAGGCATCAAAACACTGTGAGGGGAAGAAGAAGAAAGGCCACCACACAAGCAAGCGATCGAGCAATCAATCAATCAACCCATCAATCTTTGTATTTGCAATAAACCCATCTCTGGAATCCAATGGTGGATCCGAATCCGACGTCAAAATCCAATCTTTTCGCCCACCGTCGACCCTGCTGCTAGCTCCCATCTCCGTCTCCTCACATGGGCGTGCTGGGCTCTCATCATCCTTAAAAGGGCCAGCCGCCAACAAAGATGCAGATTCGCTTCTCGCCGAGCATGAGAAGCATCACGATCACATCGAGCAGCAATGGGTTCCTTGATTTGATGAAGGTCAAGGTCGCAGCTCGCCACATCTCCTACCGCACTCTCTTTCACACAATCCTCATCCTCGCCTTCCTCCTTCCCTTCGTCTTCATTCTCACCGCGGTTGTCACTCTCGAAGGCGTCAACAATTGCTCCTCTTTCGGTAATTCATCCTCCAATTTGCTCTAATTTTTGAAATAGATCTTTTTGTTTTTTGCACACATGATTTATGGCTTGAATCTGGGTTTGTTGCTTTGATTATTGAGCTGGGCAAGGGATTTTGGATCAAGTGAGTTTGTGCTGCTAGTGGGAATGCAAATTATTTTGTTACTGATTGCCAGGATTTGGTTTACATTCGAGAGGGGGGTTTATATGTCTGAATGAATAGGTAGCTAGTTGTGAAATAGTTTCACAAATTGGTTGTCTTCCCCGTCCCTTTAGGTATGAAACCACTGCTTGCTTCTCTTGAATTCACATCACTTGAACTGCTCTCAGATCTGGGTTACTTGAGTTTACCTATTGTCCTCCTCCCCAGTTGTAGTACGTAAGCCAACATTTTTTCTTTCTTTGTCTCATAGCTTTCTCGTTTACTATTTTGATTGGTATTTGGATCCTAAATGAACTGCTATAGGAAGATTTGCTTATATCAGGTTATTTTGAATTATGTAAGTAAATTTGTAGTCCATAAATTTGACCCAACCAAAGTTAGATCCAATGAATTAGTAGGATCTATTCATGCAGAATCCTAGATCAAAGTCAAACCGTTTCTAACTGGGTGATACATTAGCTAGAACTGATCCAACCTACAAAATCTAAAGAAAGCTTAAATGACATTTAGTTTTGTTTAGCCCTTTTACACGTACCTATCGTCTCCTCTCTTTAACGGTGTGCTCTAGGCTCCTTTCTCTCGGAGTCAAAAACTATCTCAATAATTTAATCCAGTTGAACATGTGAAATCATGTTATGTTTTGGAAGGCTACGAGCACAGGGAAATATAAAAACATTTGAATTTGTAATTTGGACCAAACAATCTATGTTTAGTATAACTTTTTGAGGCACAAGTACATAAGAAAATTTTCATAAATTCTGAACAGAATGCATGCTAAACAAAATTATTCTTGTTTCTCTTTACCCCTCTAAAGATTATTTTATTGTTATGTTTCCCCCCTACAATACTGACCCAGAAATGTTTTGAGATGTTGGTGGTACTTCTTCAGAATCTGCAACATTTTTTGTGTTTTAAACTTTTAAGACAAGCCAAAATCTCATTGCCATCTTCTTCTTCTTTATCTTCTTCTTCTTTTTTGTCACAATAAAGCACATTCTCTTAACCTCTCTAAACAATTTTTTTCCTCAATAGAGGCATGAATAGAATTATAAAATTTAAAAAGAGTGCCTAATAAGTTACAAAATAAAAAGATTGCTATTTACTTGAACCATTTCTATTTGATCCACATACAGATTCAAACTGAAAACCTTAGTGGTGAGTGCTAATCTCATTTAATAGTTGGTATGTCAAATTTCACTCATGAAATATAGTCAATAACTCCACTATTTCCAAATGCAGTAATTGTTTCTTCAATATGAACACCTCTTCGCAGGTTCAAACGTGAAATGTTTGTTTGGTGAAGTTAGAAATTTTTATCTGAGTGTTGATCGATAATAAAATTACACAGTTCTAAAAGCTTTTGCTACAAGTCTCCGACATGTTATGAGTCTTATAATTCATAAATCCATAAAGAATCCACAATACAAGGCACCTTGTTTTTTGCATGCTTACTTCCTTGGGAAGCGCCTACACGGACACGGGACATGGGACACGGATACGACATGACACGAACACAACGACATGGAAAATCCTTAAAATGTAGTCGGGGACACGGTTATATAACTATGTGTATGTGTGTGTATGTATATACAATATCCAATCATGTAGTGATTATGATGTGTTCTATTAAACTTTAAATGGAAAACAACATAAAATCTAAATGTTTTACATCCATAGCTTCTAATAAAGTAACAAGCAAAACAAAAAGAAAATCTAAATAAATAAATCTAATCAATACTTCACCTAGTTTGTGATGTGTTTATATTCTATTGACATAATATTTGCTTATGTTGAAGAGACATTCTTTTCATATTTATTTAAGCAACAAATTATATGTGACTTTTAGGCACCCAACACATGATTTTAGGTTTTACTTAGAGCCGAACGGCGTTGGACACGGTGCCGACCCATGATTTTATGTGTTTTAAAAAACCGACACGGCTTCGGGTGTCTAATACGTGTACGGCAAGTATCTTGAAGCGTCAGGCATCTGGCACAAACACAACACTCAATTTGCAGTGTGTCTGTGCTTCATAGGTTACTTCCACTGAACCGCATGCCCATCATTACTTTTTTATGAGAATTTACTATAGATTATGTCATGGATACCATTCAATTATCTTAAAAATTGTTTATTTTAATTCATATAGTTAAGAAACCTATTTTACTTGGCAACCCCAAGTTTTCAAATGTCATCATCATCACCATTAAACTTTTGCCCATCAAGATGGTGTGGGCTCTGAAGAAAGAGTGCAAAAGTTTAAAGTTCTACAAAGAACTGTCACCAAATGTCAACCTCTCATAATAGTGCGAATGTCCCAGCCATGAAAATTATGAACAAGAGAGGGACGTGCCATGAAAGCCCGATGTTGCCCTCCAAAAGTTCCTAAACTTTGGAAGACATTTGGAAGAAGGAAAAATATGATAAATATGCTATAGAGAAGTGCGTTCAACTAAGAGGCACACAAAGTCAAGAGTCAAACAAAATGCATTTCTCTAATTTAAGGGTGTCTTCTCTGGAATAAATAATATTCTTAACATCCCTTCTTTCCATTAATAATGTATGTATGCAGCAGTTCACATTTTCAGGGAGCTGCTTAGGAGCATTAAGTGGAATTTCAAGGCATATATAGTTTGAGCAACTAGTCTACAGTCGTACTTGTAGTTTTATGGAAATAACACACATTATGCTAATTTTCAAGGAGAAATGAGCTGCAAACTGATCAGAAACATCAATTTGATAGGGACAAGAATGAATCAATACCCGTATGATGATAACTGGAGAAACGAAAATTTTCATCATGTACTGACAACCCCCCACATAGATGTTATGGTAACAATATGCTAGTTTTCTTTCTGTTTTTAGTTATTGATAAAACCAGTGCTTTTGGCAGGTTTGGAGGAGTAAGCGAGGAGAAGAGGGTTTTTTTTATTGAATAAATGAATAAAATGATTTTCGCAAGGGTTCTAATAAGTATGAAGACCAAAAGCTTAGAAAAAGTTTCTTTTAGGAGTGTTATGTTTAGGATAATGATGTTTTCCTAGAGAAACTGTGAGAATCTAACTTCCAATTTATGATCAGGACATAGGTGGAAGGGAGAATCAAAATACCTCCTTGGGCAAGGATGAGGAGAGAGAGTTTGGACTGGCAATTTTCAATTACAATCTGATTAGAGATTGGGGAACATGAGGTTCTGTTGTTTTAGGAAGATAACAGAGATCTGTGGCATGGAAGAGGAGGATGGAAATGGACTGGTTGTCACCTGTGAGGATCGGAAGGCGAGGAGGGATTCTGTGCAGGCCATGGCCCATCTCAACTGCATTATAAGAGCTTTTCTGGCTGGTGCGAGCGAGAAGATGAGGTTATTTAGCCTGTGTGAAATCTCTTATGAGAAAGAAATGATAACAATAAAAAGTGAACACTCTTCTTCTCAACGATTTATTTGCTTAAAGGTTTCACCCGTCAACTGTGAGTCAAACAAGGCAACAAAATAGAAAGAGTGACTTAACAAACATTCAGCATATCCCTCACTGGCCTTTCATATTACAGACACATACATATTTATGAATCCACATACATATCACCTAAAATCTGCTAACATTTCTGATGCTAGAACGTGTACAGAAAGTTTGTGAGCTAGAGCTTCTCATTAGACGTTTTGGAAATTTTTTATTAGTATATCCTGCTTTGAAGGAATTGTGTATATCTACATCAAGCATTAAATAGTTGTTGATGCATCCTTTGCCTTGGGAGTTGTACTTTCTTTATGCTACATAAAATATTTATTTTCTTCCTTTGGATCTAATTTGGGCAGCATAATGACACGGCTTACAGCAATATAATGTTAGTTGGGTGAGGTTTGATCTGAATTTTACTCAATTGCGTACTGTTTGTGTCAGATTGTTTGGGAAGGCGTCTTGGTCCAAGGTTTCTTGGGAGGGGAGGCGATGATTCTGCGGTAGTTCTCTTCTTTTCGCTCTCTACTTATATAACCCCTATTATATCATTTTATATAGTTGGGGTAGTGTATTTTTGAAGTAGATTGAAATTGCTGTCACAAGTTTGATTCCTGGTTTCGCCTTTGCAGAGGCTTGTAAGAGATTTATATAAGATTCTGGATCAAGTTAATTCTCAAGAAGTTCCTGTTGGTCAGAAGTTGCCACAAACATTTAGTGAGTTCCTTTCTGATATGAAGAGCAACAAATATGATGCCAAGACTTTTGCTATAAGATTGAAGGCCATGGTATGCTAATTGCATGCTTCTTTTCTCCATTTGGTTGATCCTAATTATATATTATCCTGATCCTAATTAACCAAATATTTATATCTTGGTTGTTTATTCGATTAATTTGAAATATCTTTCTTGTTTTAGTCAAAGTTAAGCATGTTGTAGTAAAGATTAATTAACTAATTTAACTTGTTTAGCGGAAAACAATAGTTGCTGCTTTGTTCATTAGAACTGTAAAATTTTCAAATTGTCAAAACTTGTCCATCATTGTGACCACAGAATGGAACACTAGAACTAGTGGGGTTCTCTAAGTGTCAAGATTTATTAAAATGGGTGGCTATAGTTTGCATTGGGAATTAATGAATTTCTCGTAAGTTTAACAACAGCTTCAGGACATTTGTTGCTTGAGTCTTCCCACCTCACGCATCTCATGCTTATTTTGGTTGCTGGGTTGCTTGGGTATTCGCACTTCAAGTAATTTTTTATCATGACCTGGGTAGTGGGTACTCAATGCTTCTGCTGCCAAATGTGTCACGAGTCACAGCAAGCAATGAGGATGGATATGGAAGTGAGGATATGAGGCCGACTTAATTTTCATTGTTAGCAATGTGATGATAGCATTGGGATTATTGGTTCAGGCTTTCTGGTCAAATAGATCCCAAACCTGTTCTGGCCTTGCCTCCTGAACAAATTTTCTGTACTAGCCTGTGCTATTTTCAGCCCTATCTATGGTTATTCCCAACAAAAGGTTTGTTGGACACCTCGACTGAAATCTTTTGGCTCTAATTTATATATAATTGTTTTTTCTACAGTTTAAAAAGGCTTATTTGTTATGATCAAGCTATGTTATTTGAAGCTTCATGCTTAGCGTAGGGAGTTGAAGTAGCTTGTACAATGGAAGAACATTTCCTTTTCCATTTTTCATTCTCTTTTATGCGATGATGCCAGATGTTGAGCTGGTATGTTTTAAAGATAGCAAATGATGCAAATTCTAAGGTTATCCTCACAGATTGATGCATTCTCATGCTGAATCTGGTTAAATTTGTTAGGATTTGAGTTAATTATGCTTGTACGATCTGAATTATTATTTTTTCTTTGTTTCTTTTGGGAGAAAAGCCTGTCGCTAATCATGAGAGAGGAGGAGACAAAAGGGAGGGAGACACCCCAAAAAAAGAAGAAAGAAGGTCCATGTTGGGGCAAACAAGCCCCTCTTAGGAGAAAGAAACTCCCATGAGGGGAGAAAGGACCCATAAAGGGGGTGATTTTATTCTCAATCCTAGCTGGTTCTCCTACTGCGCACATAGATCTCAACAAGCATCCACAAATTGCTAATAGCCTCTGTAAAAATCAAGTCACTGCATAATAAGCTCGATGAGTGCATCCCCTGCATGTCTACAAGAAAACAATTAGTATTTTGACATAGAGGGATTCAGATGGACAAAACTGTTTAGGTGGGAAATATGTAATTATATATAATCCATAAATTTAAGTGGTAGAACATATAATCCAATAATTTAAGTAGTAGAACTTTTAATTTGAATGGTGTACTAGATGGAATGCAAATGATGTGCTTTTTAAATGGGCCCATAATAGTAATAAAAAAAAATAAAATAGCTGATGAAAGAGTTTTATCATAGGAAAAAAGAATAGTGGTAAAGTTGTGTAATGTTAAGAAACTTTTTTTGTTTTTTATTTGTTGTCATATTTTTGGGAAGTGGATACGGGACCAACATTCAAATTTTGCAAATTCCCTCTAAAGTTTTGCATTATAAATAGTAGGGATTATGTGAATAACGGTCACACAATGATTGGCCGTGCAGTATAGCTAGTTTGTTGTGCCTTGATTCTAGTTGTAGCATCTGCAAATCTTAATTTTGAGAAACCCTTTGAGTTCTATCCTTGTCACTATCTATATGCATAGTCATATTAGCCAACTTTTTGTCAGTGATGATGTCTTGTGTGCTCTTTATAAACTTTATATAACTCAGAATCCCAGTCTCTGCACTTGTTTTATTGGAGAATCAGTTTCTATTCTATAAAAACCCTGACCGATGGTGCCTTGATTTTATAGGTTCTCTTTAACTTTAGTAGTTTACATATCATGACATATAGTCTCTGTGATGCTTGCATGAACACATATTGGTTCCATACTTGATGGAGCAACTGGCTCTCTTCAACACTACTGGGCTACATATCATGACATAGTTAAGAAAATTAAAACATGAAACGTCTTTGCATGACTGCAGGAGTAAATAGAGCATATTTTTTATCATTTCTTCATTTTATTCTTCTTTATGGTTTCTCTCTCTGGATATTTTCTCTGATCCTTTCTCTTGTTCACAAGCAATAATATCCTGTTCCTCACACCCCGTCCTACATTAGTCGCGTTCAAGTTGTGTTGTGTCCCCAAATTTGACACAGCAAGATTTTGTAAAAATGAAGTGTCCTGGTAATACTCCTATTTGGACCCTATCCATTTGTTAAATGGTTAGATGGGACAGGTCTGGATTGACCTACTTGACGACATTTAATTAACAGTTCTATTCAGGTTATCCCTTTATTGTCGGTTCAGAAATGACCTAACCTAGTAACCCGACCCATTTGCCACCCTAATTGTTACCCACCCTCTTCCTTTTCCCTCCTGTCCTCTCTACTTAATGGTTATCTAGTATAAAGGCGTTTCATTATCTGTCAACCATGAAATTATGACTTTGTAAGGAAGATAAAGGAGAAGATACTTGTACAGCTCCGAGTCTGCAGTTTATGAAACTGTAGGCTATCAGCCTATCCCATCTGCAATTCTTTTGAGTTCCAATCAGGGTTACTGAATTCATCAATCCGTCGAGGTTTTCGTGCCAGATCATGCGTTCCCAATTGTGGGATGTTATCTAGATCAAAAAATTGGCGAACAGAATATAAATGAATTATAAAGAATAAAACGATAAAAAACCTTATATACTAAGATCGAAAGAAGAAAGGAACCCTCTGTGGTGTCTACATGTTATTTGAATATTTAATATTTCATTTGATTTGTGGTGTGCCTAAGTAACTCACAGACACACAACAATGTGAAAATCATTCAACATGTTTTGGGTAAACGTATTTTGTTTCGACTAAGCAATCCAAAAAAATGCTACCCCCATCATACCACATTCTGGGCTACTCATGTTTTCCATTTTGAGTTCATACCGTGTACCTAAGCGATCCACGTACTAGGTAACATTGGCTCCAATGGTCCATGCATTAGTTTTAATGAACATCAACAAAATTGCTTGGGAAATTTTACTTTAGATGGTTGCTAAGGTTCTGAAGGCCAAAACACGAGTTCAACATAATTGCCAAGTTCGTGATGCTTCCCTTGTGCGTCAGGAGGAACCGTCAATATCTGGGGAAAAATCATAGTGTTATGAATGTCAGGAACTTCCTCAAACCCGAAGAGCAGTTTAGTACTAGAAGAGTTAATTCTCCATCACAAAGAATTTTCTAAGAAAATATTTGTGGAAGAAGAAGAAGAAGATTAACATTCTGCTGAAGAGCGTAGACGAGGGGAATATGCTCAGAAAAGAGATACACCCAAAATTATCCTATTAAGGAGATAAAAGGTTGAAGAGAAGTCTTTGAAGAACATGATGATTTGTCGTGGACATTTCTGACAAGAAAAATAAATTATTTTAGGCCTATACAAAAGGAATCCATCTCGTGGTTTGTTCAGTTTTTAGTTTTTTAAAATCTTTTTCCTTTATTATTGATGTATTTTTGTTTTTCTTCAGCGGGTAAGAGTTTACATGAGCCTGAGCTGGGTTTCTCTTCCCTCTCTGCAAGGAGGGGGTACCGATGCAAACATGGTTACCTATTATATCTTGGGTATTTGTGCAAAGACTAACTAAGAAACAATTTTTTGTCTGTCCTGGAAGTCATTTGGTTTATACAAGGATGGTCTAGGACGGAAGCTATTTACTTACTAGGATGATTGATGAAAAGTTTTAGAGAAGTGATAAACCATGTTTTTATTAATTTAGCGAAAGTTTATGTTAAAGATTCCATAATAGATATGACAGTGGATTTTGAAAAAACAAACAATTGTCTAGAAAACTATATTTATGTGAACAATGCGATTAAGGATATGTATTTTTGAGTAGTACCTTATTGGATAGATCTGGTCCTAAACATCATAGGCTTGCAGAAGGATCAACATTAAATCTTTGCTCTTTGCACTAGTTATTAGTGAACTTTTTCTTGACATTTTAAGGATGAGATCCCATGGTACCCATTAGTTGCCGATTATATTGCATTACTTAGTGAGAAAAAAGGAAGAAATGTGGGATAAAGTTTAGATTCTAAATATTTAAAACTAGGATAAACACGGAATAGAGATACAACTCTAGCATATCTATGAGAAGAAAATGCTTCTATTTTATATTGGTGGCTAAAAAAATTGCAAGAATCATTTGAATTTCTTGGAGCTGACCTCTCAGTTTTATTGTATGATTTAGGAGGACTGAAGTCAAGACATGCTTTTGGATACGCATACTGGCAGCAATAAGTCTCCGTATTTTACCAGAAGATGCTTTCCTTGATCTTTTCTTGGCCGCCATTAGCTCATTCACGTGTGTTCCACAATCCAGCACACATTTCTTGCATGTGTCTTCCTCCTACCGCTCTCCTTGTCATAGTTTGCTGCTTGGCCTATTAACACCGGCAGTTGTTTGAGTAATTGAATTTAATTATCTCTTGAGCAATTTACTATGTGATTATATTTTCTGTGAACTAGAAGGAGAAGTTGATGACGGATGTCAAAGGGTTGTGGGAGCATATATGTTTTGATCTTACTATGGTGATCTAAGGCTGAACAGCTCTAAAATCACATAATAATAGGAAGAAAAAGATAAAACTGTTGAGATTGAGCCGCACAATCTCTTCTTAGATGCTATTGGAGTTGCACCTTTGTTCCTAAGGCACAACATCACACCATGAAGATGTACTCGGAGTTGTACATCTAACCCCAAAGATTTTACAGTCTGGTACCATGACGTACTTGGAGTGGCACCAAGCACACAAAAAAAATAATACACAAAGTTGAAGGAGAACAATTGAAAGCAATCTTTTATTCAATAAAAAAAATACAAAAAAGATAACATAACTAGTGTGCAACCTCCTTTTATAGCATTCAGAAACCTTAATTTTACTTGCCAAGCGCAAATTTTTGACTTGAAGTTGAGAAACAAATATTAGAATCCCACAACAAACTAAACACGTTAAAATAACATAAAATTTGGTCGCTAATTAGCCCTTTTCCGAAGTTTGCAAATCAGCTCTGAATTTTGTGAATCAACCGTTGCAAAATTTCAGAAAAGTTAAATTTCAAAACCTTGTAGCTTTCTTATACGGACTCTGAATTGGCTTCTCTTGTCTACTTCTCTTGTCTAGATGTTGGAACCGTAAATTGGTGCTTTAAGGCAATTATGCTGTTTAGATATGGGCAATCTTCAGAGTTCAATGTTTGACTTTTCTGGATGTATATTGTATCCCTATGACGTCATTCACTATATGCTGGTGTTGTCTCACATCAGAAATTTTGTGAGTGGATACATGACCAACCATGATTTATTTTGCAGAATGTCGGGCAATTAAGAAACAACATGCCAAGAAGTGTGTACCTGAATAAGAATATTGAGATGGATAAACATCAAAGCAATAAACGATATGATAATAATGAACACATCCATAGGAAGTTATAGATAGTGCCAATTGAGGATAAAATGAGGGTGAACATTGAGGTGGTTTAGTCTTGCTGCTTTTGCAAGAGAGACCAATGCTATGTTATAGTCATAGCTAGGCAAGCAACTACGACTAGTGGAAGATCAAAAATGAAAATATATTGTAGTAGAAAGGTTAAGTTCAGAGTTGCTAATTTAACATAGGAGGTAACATAACAGGGTTAATGGAGGATATGATTATTGTAATCTATCCCCAAAAGCTGAAGCGATAATATTTTGCATTCTAGATCTTTTCCCTCTTTTTTGAGAATAGGTTGTAGCCTGTTGTAAGTGGGATTTGAACCCCGGACTTCTTGTGGCTTTTACCTATGTGCTATGGTGGGACTTTCCATTCCGAATCTGTTGATATCATTAACTCAACATGAACAGCTTTGCATGTGAGGGAACCTCAAAATAATTTTAACAGTACTTCTATAAGCAATGCACACCCTGCCCAAATATTATCTTGAAAAGATGGGAACATGCAAATTGGCTCGAGGCAGTTAAGATGACCAAGCATCTGCCAAGTCTAGTCTGAATCGTTCACCTAGACTGACAATTACACAACGTAAACTTTGTTCCATCACAGACTGAATTGCATCCATATCATTAAAATATTCCACAATACTGATTTTAGGTTCATGGCCACCCATTTTTTATGATTGAAAAGAAACATTACTCAGTATGTGAAGGGAAAGCTCATCAGTGTTGGACAAGTTTAACAAAGAGAATTGCTGGTAATAATTATATGTGAAAATTATTAGTGGTCAATCCTAAGATGCATAGGCCAAGTCTTACCTACAGGCTAATTTATGTTTGATTCGTTTCACTAATACAGGATTCCTGCTGCAATCTAGGGATTAAGTTCAAGGACGATTGGCTTGATAGTTGATATCATGTTGTCCCAATCTAAATTTGTCAGAGTAATAGTACTCACAGATGTGGAGTTATTGATGGGAGAGAATAGGCATGAGGTCACGACCTATTTCTAAAGACAAGAAAATGATAGTAGAGAATGGTAATAGTAAGCTGGATGAATGAGGTCAAATAAATGACTACAATATCCTATAATGTTCTCATAATCTATATGAGAAAAGTTTAGTGATCTGAATTACTTGACTTCTATGGCTATTTATGCGCATGGAGCCTTTTGTTCATAAACTGGGGGTTAAGACTTGTTTCTTTCTGAAATGGATATAATCGTTCAATAGAATCTCTGCCCGAGGAGGATTTTCTAGCTTGAGCAGTTGAGGCTTCCTTGTATGACACACCTGAATCAATCTGTTTGGTATTCATGGTTTACTTGTTAGGTGCATAGAGCATGAGAAAAACAGAAATGAATTTGAGAGCAACAGAAAATAACCGTCCATTTACAAGATTTCCAGTCTTTGAGAAGTCCAAGAATCATCTATGCAACATATCTAATCATGCACATGAATATACGGCAAAATCGACAATAGGGCATCACTTTTGTTCTTGTCTCTTTCCACAAGAGTGTATGTAATACACAGTGTTCTAAATGGCGGCCACAACGGCTACATTGGCCGGGAAATTTATCGGGGATGGGGATATATCGGGGACATATCGGGGATATTTTCAAAAATCGGATGTCAAAATCGGACTGTAAATATACATATCTTCTTGTCTTAAATTGCATCTCAATAAGACAATATATGCATAAATTATATAAAGCTATATAAAACATCATACTTATATGTTTAAGATATACTTAACTCGATAACTTGCATTAAGCTTATAAATGCATAATCACTATCCAAGTGTAGAATCTTCACAAATGTCACATTGTCACATCGCTCGAATTACTCAAATACCTAACCTAGAAATTGAGTGTAAAACGCTATATCGGGTCTAAAATCGCCGAAATTGCGGCTGATATATCGGGTCCATGCCGATTTATTGGCCATTTTGGGTGAAAATCGCTATATCGGTTTGGATATGCCAAATCATTGCGGTTAGGTGCCGTAAACGCAATATCGGCGCAATATCGGGGTTATATCGGGGATATTTAGAACACTGGTAATTCATTATCATCTAGATGTATCTTAAAAAGTGTATTTGTTATTCTGTTCTCATATCCTTGTTAGAGGAACAAGCCGCCATTACCATGATTACCTCTAATTAATATTGGAGATGATAAGAGCTTTCTGTCTTCTCGTCAATCGCTGGACCATATAGACGTCTCTGGGAGAATATGGCTTAAAATTTAAAATGAACCTGAATCAAGAGTTGTAAGCTCATAAGCAAGTGATTGAAAGGGCTGCTAGGTACCAAGTAATGGCTCAGATTTTGGTGCCCAATGCATAAAAATCATGAAGAAGGTCAAAGGTGGTCAATAAGATCCAGGCAGATATTCCAAAATTTTCTTTTCTTCTTAGGGCTTACTGATTAAACATTTAACAACATCAGATTCTTGAAAGGGCATGAGTTTCCTGGATATCAATTTGTTTGAATAAGAATCACCGAAATACCTATACCAAATTATATTATTCACTCTGCACCACAAACTATCAGAAAGTAAAGAAAATATGCCTATAAGTGCGTTTTCTTGATGTTTGCGTTTAATAGTTGCCAAATGATTTTAATAAGTAAACCTGCATAGTTGTAAACTCGTAATATTTCAATTACTATCTATGATATGGCACATTATTTATCAGTATGTACAGTAATACTACAAGTCTGGAAGTGACACCAGTCGACTAATATGGGTGAACATGTTTTAATACTTACCTTTTTTTCAAAGCTAACTGATGAGTTTTTGGTTTATCAATCTCTTCCTGGGTGCTGAAAAGAGGACTAGTGTCCACTTATACTCTTTAGGAGATGTACTTTATTAGCGATAGTGGACTGACAGATATTACAAGGGACTGGCAATAGTTCTTCTATATGCTAACCTTCGCTTGTAATGCATGGAGCTTCATTGCATTTGTCATCTGATATTTGTTGATGCTTTCATAACCCTGTTAAGATTCTATCTGTAGTTACATAAATTCCTGATGTGCCATTTGTTCTGTACAGATGGAAAATATGGATAGAGAGGTAAAGAGATCAAGGTTGGCAGAACAGTTGCACAAACATTTTGCGGCAACTGCTATTCCGAAAGGGATTCATTGTCTCTCTTTGCGGTTGACTGATGAGTATTCATCCAATGCTCATGCACGAAAGCAATTGCCTCCCCCTGAGTTGCTACCCTTACTCTCGGATAACTCTTATTACCATTTCATTCTAGCTAGTGATAACATACTCGCAGCCTCTGTTGTTGTCAGTTCAACTGTGCGATCGGCTTCAAAACCTGAAAAGATAGTTTTCCATGTTATAACGGATAAGAAGACCTATCCAGGCATGCATTCATGGTTCGCTTTGAATCCTCTTTCCTCAGCCATTGTTGAGGTGAAAGGTGTTCATCAATTTGATTGGTTGACAAGGGAAAATGTTCCTGTGCTCGAAGCTATAGAAAGCCACCATGGTGTCAGAAATCACTATCACGGAGATCACATCAGGGGCGCCAATGTCACTGACAACCCAGGGTTTTTGCTTCAAAACTGCAGGCTCGGAGTCCAAAATACATTTCTCTACTCAACCATCTCCGCATATATCTTCCTGAGGTAACTAAAGCAATATGCACTTCTTGCCTTTTTTAGAAAGTTCCTATTTGAAGATTGGTTATTTGTGACAGGATATAGGGAATTTGAAGTTCTTTGGAGGAAAAGGAAATAAAATTTGGCAACTTGAATGATCACTATAAGTGAGATTAAAAAGAGTGAATAGTGAAAAAGAAAGAGAGACATTGAAATAATAGGGTAAGAAGAGAGAAAAATAATCTTTGATGTCTGCTTCACCATAGAGTATATCGACCCAAATAGTTTGATACCTCCAAATTCGAGTGCAGCATGATCCAATTTGATGCTTTTAGTTAGATTCCTCTTTTGCAGCTGACTTATTGCTTGAGCATAATCTATCATATCCTATTTGGACTACAGTACATGTTCTTTAATCTTCAGGCAAATTTGTTAATAAATGGTGACACTGTCCTTTGTGTTGTATGGAAACAGCTCTTTCCAAACCTCAACAAGGTGGTTTTTCTTGATGATGATGTTGTTGTTCAGCGTGACTTGTCACCACTATGGGATGTTGATCTTTCTGGTAAAGTAAATGGTGCTGTAGAAACTTGTAAAGGCGATGATGGATGGGTAATGTCTAAGCGCTTCAAGACATATTTCAACTTCTCTCATCCCCTCATAGCCCGTAATCTGGACCCAGATGAGTGTGCATGGGCCTACGGGATGAATATCTTTGACTTAAGTGCATGGAGGAAGACAAGCATCAGAGACACATATCATTACTGGCTGAAGGAGGTAATATTTGAATTCACTGTTGTTTTATGGTTCTCTGATTTTTGTTCTCCAAAGTTTTCCCCCCGTCATGCTCAATGGTCTGCGAATTGTCCTACTTTTCCACTTTTAGATGACGTTGGGATTTTACCGGCATATGCTCCCATTTTCTAGTAACTATATGTGAACATAGTTAATTCAATAATTATATTCACATCTTATTGGAATGGCAGAATCATTCTTCCACACACTATATGCTTCAGATTTGTGTGTTGCATCTATTATCTAAAAACAATTTCATGAGTGCACGTGGTTATTAACTGCTGATATGTTCCTCTTGCGCTTGTGTCAAGCTTTTAAACCACATAATCATATAATCTATACAAAACTCCCATTATTGTGGAAACTGCCCTTTTTTTCTGAATTACCTTTTCTAACATTTCCCTTGTCATTGATATTTAAGTAAATGAATACTGTTCTTTGGAAATTTTTCTTTAACATATACTGGCATCTGCCTTTTTTTGGACTTGAGTCAAAAAATGTAATGCTCCTTTGGTTCTGTTTTTTATACCTTTTTTCTTTCTTTGAATACACATAGACCCAAGAGTATGTAGATCTTCATTGGCCCCTTCCTGTCAAAGTTTTTGGAAAGCATTCATCATTTCATCTTGTGATCAACCTCAGCACATTCATACATTTTATTGCAGCTAGCAATCTCCCAGTGCTTTGCAACAGGAGATTGCACCTCCTTGATGGAATAACAATGATCATGGATACTAGCTTTACTTCTCTTTGCTTGTGCATGTCATCACACTCTCATACAATGCCAGTGGATATTCTCCCTTTATAATAAAATCGTGTAGCCTTTATCTTCTTTTTGCATTCTTTGTTCTTCTTAAATGTTTTTCATATTAACAGTTAACAGTTTATATAAGTGGTGGGACTGTGTTTCAATTTGGCCTTCTGCCGTATATTGTTTCTCAGACACAAAATTTTCACTCCCCATAATAAATTATTCCTTTCCACCATCTACATTCTTTAAGTGTAGGATAATTATGATTTTTTGATTCTTGGTTGCATGAGTTTAAAACTGCACGACTAATGACAATGATGATGACCCACTTATGAACAAAATTCACAAAATAACCAAACACAATATATTTTAAGGGTAAATTGCAGATAACACCCATACACAATAGTTGAGCACTTGACACCCGTGAATTAAGTTACTGTGCTAACCTGTTTAACTGACATTAGATATGAACCTCTCTCTCTCTCACTCACTCATAGTGGATAAGTGGATTTATTTTCAGGACAAGTTCAAGTGATGAGTAACTAGATCTAAATACATAATGGTGAAGAAGAAAGAAAAGTAAATGTTGGAGATTGAGGGTCATGTCATGTCACCCACTCACATGTGTACGACACCAGCCCATTTCCATCTTCTAATGCTCCCCCAAGGCTCTTCCTCAATCTAAGTTCTATTAAAATATATATATGGCAAGAAATAGCTCTTTTCCATTGTCAATAATATAAAATATTTGTGTATTACCGTGGATGTTACATAGGGATGGAGAGGGGTCAATTCTATGGGAAATTAGGGTTCTTGCTCGGACTACCATTGTAGCAGTGGCACTTCCCCCAATCACTGTTGTTGCCATTGTGCATATAATAGCAATTTTGTATTGCTTGGCGAAGGTGCTAATATCTGTAGGGCCCCTCAAATTGTCGAAACTATCAACAATTTGGATCCTGAAGTAGTTGGCGTTTCCAAATCCATTCTTGAAAATACCCACACTTGTGTGGGCATCAGTTTATCACAAGGTTCAAAATCTCAAAGTCGGTATCAGAATGGATTGACAGTTAGAAGTATCAGAATCGACCGAATCGTCTTGGTAATATTGGTGAAAAAAAATTTAAAAAATTAATTAAAAATCTATAACAAATTATTGATAATTAGAAGCATTTTGATGTATTTTTGAGAATAATTGATAGAATTTGAATCACATTGAGAAAAAATATTACAATACAAAACAGTCGGTGCAAATATAATATAATACATTACAATAAAATACAATACATGTGTATTTACATGGATGATACAAAAACTAAAAATCAAAGTGATTGCTTGGATGGAGAGGGTCTACATGAATAACAAACTCATAGCACAGATTAAACATTTGATATGCTTCTGGTTTGCCTATCGAGCTCTAATATATTTCTTTGTTGGCAGACCTCAAGCAACATCATAGCAGTCTCCTTGAAATTGTACCACTTTTGCAATTGTGTTCCAATCAATGATTCGTAAAAGGTGAGATAAATTTGCTTAGGTTCTTGATTTGTAACAAATTAATTCTTAACACTTATTTGTAACAAATTAATTTTAAACAACTAATCTAATAAATTAATTATTCATTAATATACAAACTAATTAACTATAACTTGTCAAAATTAATAAAACAAAACTAATATACTTCATTAACAATAGCCCAAACAACAGCCCGAAGAAAATGGGCTTTAGCCCAAATTAAGGTAACACGGGGTTTTAGCCCAAAAGAAATTAAAAGGTTAGCATAAATTACTTTCCCCCCTTTTTCTTTGCTCCTCTCTCTCACATAGGACCCACATAGAAGCAGAACCCACGCACGCGACTCTCGCTCCTCTCTTTCTTACGCGTGATCTCTTACACAACAATCAGGAGGCAACACGAGATCTCCTCCAAACAATTCTATAACAGTAATTTTTTGTTTTTTCTTCAGAATCTCTCTTATGAACAACATTGGATTTTTTTCTTCAAATCTTCTCTGGGAGGAAGTAGAAATCGGCTGGAATCGGGTAGAATCAGCTGATATTGGCCTGGAATCGAGAATTTCTACTTTTTCTGACCTAATTCCACACCGTCAAGGCTAAAGCTGAATTTTCCAACCCGATTTCATATTGGTCCTGGCCGATTTCTATACGAGTTGGCCGATTCGTATCGGAATCGATCGATTCCTCAATCCATGGTTTCTCATTATTATCTCCTTTACCATTGTTGTCATCATCATCGAGCTCTTTCTTCTCTCCCATAACCACCCTCTCATGGCAACAAGATTTCTTGCCTCCCTTCTTATCTCGAGCCAAAATCTAATTCTATCCAATTTGGGCTTCTAACACCATTGCACATGGGGAAAATTGGGTAATAGCAAGGAGAAAGAGGAGGCTGCACCGGGGGGGGGGGGGTTGTGTGTGTAAGAGAGAGAACATGGAAGAAAAGGCTCAATGAGGGCATGGAAGAAGCCCTTGTGTCATGACTTTTGGGTTGGCTAAAGATGCCATAGTTTGTATTCTGCGAGGATACATTTCAAATGTCAGGCAACTTTCTTTTTGGCTTTTGGTTACCGTTGAGCTTGGAGAAAATAGACAGCTTAGTCATAGATGGGATTAGCCTCTCCTTTATATAAAGAAAATAAAGAGAGAATTACAATACTACCCTTATTGGTTACATAATCTAATATTCCCTATCAAGTTGGAGCATAGATACTAATCATGCCTAGCTTGTTACAAAGACTAGGTAAAGACTTCTTAAACAAAGTTTCTCTAAACAAAAGAAAAAAAATTGAAAAACAAATAATATTGAAATTGTTCAAAACAAATGGTGAATTGTTAATCTGATGCCACATTGCTGAATCATTGATGTCGATAGTGAAGGTGCTAATCAAGACATCTATGCATGAAGCTGCATAAAAAATCTCCTTGTATATAGCTAGGATTTTAGAGTTTCCCAAACTTAGAAGGAGGTTTTGAGAGATCCCCAAAGTCAGTTAAAGTAGGATCCTCAAACTCAATGAAAGTGATGATTTTGAAAGATCTTCAAACTCATTACTACCCGTAGTAGATGAAGATGATATTGGCGGCAATAGAAATCAGCAACAACAATAGAAGTAGCTAGCAACAGCATCTGATGAGTCAAAAACAATAATATTTGATGGCGAAATGATGTAAAGGAGGCAAGAGTTGACGACGATCAGGGTTTTGGAGAATGGAGACATCGAGGGTTTTATTATATGTAGATGACCGAGTAGTATTTTTCTTTTTTTTAATTGAGATGACCAGATAGGGTTTTTTTTGGAGATGAATAGCACATTTACTGTTTATAATGAACATTACCGCATGATACTGTTCACATGAAGAGAATTTTTTTGTTGGCAGATCTAAATTCAGAGTATATTAGATCTGAATAAGAGGGAAAAAAGAAGATAAGAAGGAGAAGATGGTGTAGATAGGTGACGACTAGGGCTTTGAAGAAAACATGCAAGGATTGAGGAATTAGCCAGGACCGATATGGAATTAGGTTGGGAAATCGATTTCGGGCTCAACAGTGTGGAATTGGGTCGGAAGGGTAGATCGGCCAAATCGTCCGATTCCAGTTCAATATCGGTTGATTCTACCCGATTCTGGCCGATTCTACTTCTTCCGAGATTAGATTAGAAGGAAAAAATCCAATGCTCTTCATAGGAGAGAAATTTTAGGAAAAAACTAAAATTTACTGTTATAGATTCCTTTGGTTCCCCGCAAAGCAATTGTAAAATCTTGCTCGGTGCCCACTAACCTCATGAAGAAACAATAAAATTTATGGAATCCAATGCTTAGAATATTTGATTATAAATTCGAGGGCTGTGATGGTGAATCTAACACAAAAACTCTTAAAGAAGGGGAAAAAATCTGAAGAGAACTCTAACCTGAAGTTCAGATATGTTTGAGAGAGTAGACCACGAGAGAGAATCGAGGGAGAGGTGAGGGGAGATCTTGCATGCTGCCTCTCCATTGCTGCGTGAGAGAGAGATCGCGGGGAGAAAGAGGAGCAACAGTCGCATGCATGGGTTCTACTGCTGCGTGAGTTTTGCGTGAAAGAGCTTGGAGGAAAGAAAAAGGGAAAAAGGTAATTTATAACCACCTTTTAATTTCTTTTGGGCTAAAGTCCAATATTACTTTAATTTAAAGCTGAAGCTCATTTCTTTAGGTTGTTGTTAATGAAGTATATTAGTTTTTGTTTCATTAATTTAGACAAGTTATCATAAATAGTTAATTAGTTTGTTATATTAATGAATAACTAATTTATTAGATTAGTTGTTTAAAATTAATTTGTTTCAAATAAGTGTTAATCAAATTAAGAACCTGAGCAAATTTATCTCACTTTTCACTGATCAAAGACTGGAACACAATTGCAAAAGTGGTACGATTTCAAGGAGACTGTTATAGTGTTGTTTGGTGATCTCCACTTGGTCTATAAGGAACAAATGAAGATTATCTTCAAATTTGGTCCAAGTAGTTTGACGCAAGGTCCGTCACCGAGATGTACTAGAGCCCGAGATAATATTGAGATCAAAGCAGAAGTATATTAAATGTTTGATTTTGTGCTATCAGTTTGTTGTTCATGTAGATCCTTTCCATCCAAGCAATCTCTTTGATTTTTAGTTTTTGCATCATTAATGTAGATACACTGTCTGTATTGTATTTTATTGTAATGTATTTGCACCACTTGCTTTGTGTTATATTGTTTTTCTCGAATGTGATTCTAATTTCATCAATTATTCTAAAAAATATCAAAATGCTTCTAATTATCAATAAATTCTTTTACAGATTTAAATTAATTGTTAAAGTTTTTTTCACCGATTCCGATATCATCGAGATGATTCGACCAATTGCGATACTACTAAATGTTGATTGATTCCTATACCGTTTCTAAGATTTTGAACCTTGAATGAAAGAAGGTGATGGTAGATGGTAGAGGCACAGGTGGTGTGTATGGAAGAAGCATCACTCTATACCATGTTAGGTTTTAGAGTAAGCGGCATAACTCTAGATTGTGATTAGCCTCTTTATATAGATGAAATAAATAGAGAATTACTACTCTAATAGTTATCAACTACTACCATATTCTACCCAAGGCCCATTATGAAGCTATATAAAATGGGCACCATATACACCATACATGGCTATTACCGCAAACTAATTCTTGCCTTATTTTCTGCGTTATGTTTCTAGGGTGGTATAATATTGTCTCATAGGTTCGACACACCACAAGAATGTACGTGTAGCAGGTGGAACTCATGAAGAGGTAGTTTACCAAATTAATCCCACTTTTCTACTATATATATATATATATATATATATATATATATATATATATATATATATATATATATATATATAGAGAGAGAGAGAGAGAGAGAGAGTTGTATCCTTTCAAAAGGATTTGATCCCGGATCCTTCCCACTCAAATTCAACCCTCCAACATTCGAATACAAGATCCACTCCGTTGAAGTTGATCTATACTATTTCAAGTATCTATAAACCAAAAATCAAGTGTTTTAAATACTTTTTGCCCATCCATTAAGCGACGCAAAATGGACGGCCGAAAGTAGTGAGTTGGTTAGATCTATGTCTTTAGACATACAAATTCTCGATCCGGCCATTTCATTATGATCTAAACATTTAAAAACCCCTATAAACTAATTTTTGTTAGATTTCAAATGTTCTACACCGTTAAACTAACCAACTCACTATTTAGGCCGTCCGTTTTTCCCCTACTTGATGGATGGGCAAAAAGTATTTAAAACACTTGATTTTTGGTTTATAGATACTTGAAATAGTATAGATCAACTTCAACGGAGTGGATCTTGTATTCGAATGTTGGAGGGTTGAATTTGAGTGGGAAGGATCCGGATCAAATCCTTTTGAAAGGATACAAGTCTATCTCTCTCTCTCTCTCTCTCTCTCTCTCTCTCTATATATATATATATATATATATATATATATATATATATATATATATATCTTATTTTAGTTTTCATTCTACCCTTTTGCTCTCCCCTAGTAACTATTGGCACCTCAATTTATTATTTTACTTGTATGAACTCTAGCAAGCTTGAATTCTATCTTGCTATGATATGTCTGACAACTTTCTGTGTTAAGAGTCTGATGTTGACTGCACACGTCTTATTCACTCCTAAAAGTGACTTAACAAGTTCTCCACGATGGTTCCATATTGGCCCGCAATTACTTTATTCTCTACCTACTATTCGTCCTGAAATTTTGATATGCCTATATCACAAAGGTAAATAGTGGTGGGAAATGTGTAAACTTCCACTTTTAAAAGTGAATGAAAAGTTTGTAGTCTTAACTTCTAGGGCCTACTTTTAAGTTTCAACAAATGTTTCTAGGAACTCTTCCGTTTGTCTTTTGTGCTGGGTGTATCTTGAATTTATTTTTTCGTCCAATTCTCTTTCTGCCTTGTAGGTGAATTTTACAAATACATATCCATACCGCTTTCTCTTGAACCTTTTTTGTTGGAAACATCATTGTGGTAAGGCATAACTGCATGGAGAGAGAGAGAGAGAGAATTCATGTAGCCTACCCAAAATTTTGGGATAAAGGCTAGTTGTTGGTTCGCGCATCACATATCTCCTAATTCAGGGTTGCATATGACAAAAAATACTGAACATTGATAATGAGATGGAAGACATTATAGTTGATACCTCTTTTTTCCCCGATTATTTCATATCCTCAAGTCCCTCTCGCCATTCAACTTGCTTGGACAATCTCTTTAACTTTACCATTGTGGTAGAGCGGTCGGCTGTTAACTGACTTGTCCTGGGTTTGCATCTTATTTGGGGAGATTCTTTGCTTTCTGGATTTCAATTTCATTTGACCTCGAAAGAGTATTAGTGATCAAGGTCCTTAGGGTTTATAAAATCCCTCTGCAAAATCCTACTCGGTGTGTAAAAAAGATACTTCCTACAACCTTGATGCAGCACAGCCATGATTTACATGTCCTTATATTAAATCAAAATATAAATTGCCCCAACCATTAAGCTGGAGCAACCTACAAGTATACTAGCTTCACTAGCACAACTTGTTCTTCTGAAATTATATGAAATTCATAGAAACCATACACAACTGTACTATGGTCACGAGGATAACTGATGTTTATGAGATGAACATCACATTGAAATGCATGCAGAACATGTAGGGGCATACATGAGGCTTTATTTGATTGTTTCCTTCATTTCTTCATCACTTCTTTTGTTGGGAATAAAGCTGTAACCTTTATGTTTTTTTTGTATATGGCGGTTAGAATCTGAAGTCAAACTTGGCATTATGGAAGCTTGGGACCTTGCCTCCAGCCCTGATAGCGTTCAGAGGGAATGTTCAACCATTGAGTCGTCTTGGCACATGCTAGGCTTGGGCTACCAGGAGAAGTCAGATCTTGAAAGCGTGAGGAAGGCTGCAGTAATCCACTACAATGGGCAATGCAAGCCTTGGCTTGAAATTGCTTATAAGCATCTACAACCTTTTTGGACAAAGCATGTTAACTACTCCAATGATTTTATAAGGAACTGTCATATTTTGGAGCCTCGGGATTAAAAATAGAAAGGGATGTTGCGTTGCACAGGGTAGAACTGATAGGGAGGGGTCCTTGTCTGCCGATCAAGAGAGCTGGGCCCTCACAGAATGTCAAGAAATACGGTGATATGAACAATGCATTCGAAACTGACTGCCCCTCCTGCTTCATTCCTCTCTTCAGCAATCGCTGGTTCCATTGACATTTTGGGGGATTCTTTTCTGATTGTGTAACATAATGGTAGACATTCTCATATTCTTGAGGGGGTGCCTGTTGAAGTCCTCGACAGGGTCACGTTCCTCTCTAATTTTTTGGCGCAAACATTAGCAGAGGATCGCGAAGAGCTGCTGTTGTTGGAGCAGCAGATTGCTATCTGCCATTCATACAGAAGAAAAGCTGGATTGTTGTTATATGAGGCACCAAGAGGGTATAAGTAATCTTTTTTCATTTGTTTTTTCCTTAGTTTTGATATATATATGTATTCTTTTTCTTTACTTTCTTCATTTTGTTTATGTATTCATCTGTTAGTGTTAGAGCATGAAGAATACCAAGAGAGGGATCCCACTGAATTCGAGTGGGTTTCCCTCGGATATTTGTTATTCATAAGATATTGAAAATGTGCAGATGATTCTTTTACCATGACTCCTTTCCTGTGTTTTTAAACCTGGTGTGTTAATCATTCTTCTTTTTACTGTATGTAGAAAATTTATAACACAATTACTCGAAGTTTATAACACAAAATCATTAGAAGAATGCATACAACAAAAGAGGCCATCAGTAAATCTACATATCGTACAATAGTTCTTCTATTTATAACATACAAAATGGATAGAACAAGCATTGTCGAAGTTCTTCTTTCATTGAGTTGCTCCATGTAATCTGTGATTCAAGCATAGCCTACAGATGTTTACTTCTTGAAAGCAATGGTAAAAGGGGGAGGAAGAGAGTTGTCGAAGAATATGTAATCCCATCGAGTAAAGACCGAGCGTTCCAAGACTCGCAAATTCGCTTCTCAACACGGCAAAAGGTTGCAAATGAATCTCCTTCAATGCATGTAAGACCTTCTTCCCTGAACAATCCTGAAGAACAAAACCCAACACCTGCTCCTTGAGAGTTGTAAGAGCCATCAAAATTAAGCATTAGGATAAACTTATTGGAGTGCAATCCATTGACTTATCACACTCCTTCATTGTCTGCTTTTAAGATGCAAAGAAAATGGGTCACTGACAATGTACAGATTGCAACCAAAAGCTATTGACATTTGGCTTGATTTCTGAAACAGAGAGTTATTTCAGTACTTCTAAATTGCTCCAACAAGGAGAGAAGTTTGAACCTGATTACTCCCAGATATATCAAAATCCAGAATTTCATGGGCTTTAGACCAGAAAAATTGAACATGATCACAAGTCAAAAAATAAATGCCAGACATCCTCAATGACTTGATTTTGGCAAGAGAGAGCAGCAAGGATCCTCAATGACTTCATTTTGCAGGATCTTATATGCTTCACTCAAACAAATACAAGTTGTAAACAATAAGAAAAACTTTAACAAAATTTACATCATCTAAAAGACTGGGGATCAAAGCTTTTTATAAACATTTGATTAGAACATTACAGATTAATCAGAAAATGAATACAATTAGACTACAATTAACTATACACAAGCTCTAGCCTCAGAGTTAGGGAAAACCACAAATGCAATGGACAAGGGAGCCGCCGAGATCGGTGAGTTGACAGGAACAGATACAGGGTTCAAAGCTGGGATATTTCCATCATCAGTGAGCTCCAATGGGTTCCCATTCAGCAACATAGTTCGGTTTAGATGTTTCCCATCTTTTGCAGTTAGAAGGCATTCTTCTCTCATCTCAGACCCATCTGAGGCCATTCTCCTGACCCATGAAACTGTTCTTTTAAGACCATGCACAAAAGAACTGTCCTTGTGAAAGCTGCCTCCATCAGCAATGTACATTCCAAGTTAGTACCTTCTACACTCTATGAGTTATGGCCAGCAATAAGCCCAACTTGAGACACTTGCGGCCATGGGGTTCAGGAGCATTCGTGCACACCACTTCCCACCCAAATGGGAAGTTGGGCCCGAGGGAAAGATGTGCATATTTATCCGTTATTCAAGTCATTTGAAAGGATATTGTTCCTCGGAGAACACAAAGATAGAAGTGTGATTGAGATAGAGTCACAAGATGTGAATTTCCTTGAACACAATTCCCCAGAAAAGTAGAGGTAAGCCGTGATTCAGACTTTTACGAGCTAGATAAGAGCGAACCAAGTTGCCCAGTGAGACAAGAGGAGCATCACCCCTGTGAATAATGCAGTGCACCAGCACAGGAATCTCATATGCTACGTCAAAACAATCGTGACCCTCGTCATCGCTTTGAGATTTAAGGGGAAGTGTGCATTGTAACACCGAGTGACACCATGGAATCGAGATCCGTCAAAGAGGCTCTCTCTAGTTCTAATGCAAGGGAATGTAAGGACGCCATGCAATATGAGATGGAGTCCATTCAGACAAAGCGGGTCTAGGACTTGGTGAATTTACCTGTCGGATGCAAGGTTATTGGGAACAAATGTATCTTAAGTTCAAGTGAAAGCCAGATAGATCTATTTAGAGGTATAAGGCACATCGCAAGGTGAAAGATACACCGAGCAAGAGGGGGTAGACTATGAGGAAACTTTCTCCTCAGTGGTGAGGTTTGCCTCAATTTGCATAATACTGGTGTTGGCGCTCGTATGGATCTGGGGCTTGTCCAGATGAATGTTACTAGGTGATCTTTATGGATTAGCTAGAGGGCTTTGCATCCAAAGGTCATGAGCGCAAAGCTTTCGGCTTAAGCGGTCCATTTATAGATTGAAGCAATCGTTTACATAATGATATATTCAATTTCAACGAGCCATATAATACTTTGGGTTCACGATGATTTATGAGGATCATTGCATCTATCTCAAGAGATCAAATGAAAAGTTTCTTATCATGATGTTGTATATCGATGACATACTGATGACTTCTAATGATCTGGAGATGATCGCCGCCAATAAGAGCTGGCTGCCATCGAACTTCGATATGAAGGATATGGGTGATGTGAGTTATGTGCTCGAACTTAAGATCTATAGGGATCGATCTAAGAGGTTTTTGGTCTCTCGCAAGAGACATACACTAAAAATATCTTAGAAAGATTCAAGATGCATAATTCGAAATCCGTATTGACTCCAGTTGAAAAGAATCATCGTCTTAGACTTCAAAATTGTTCGCAAACTTTAGCAGAAGTAGAAGATGGCACATCTACCATATTCTAATGATGTCGTGTGCTTGATGTATGCAATGTTTGTAGATACCCCAAATTGTCCCTAAGTTTTTCCCTGAAAATAAGAGTTCTTATGAGATCTCGGATGGTAGGCCAGTACCATCCGCGGTCTCATTCTTGCGCTACCATACGAAGCAGACAAGGAAATGTGAATGGTAGCCCATCCCCATTCACATCCATTATTCAGAGCATAACTGTCAAAATTTGCAGAAATCTCCATATTTAGTGACGGACGATAGTCGGGTACCATCCACCTCCCGATTTATGACCCTGATTTATGAGCAGAATTAATTTCTCCAGGTCAAATCTCACATGAAAATCCTAACATTTAAGAGATGACGGGAGTGGACTACCGTTTGCCCCCTGCAACTACTGATTTTTATTGCCAGACTTGCGTGCTGAGTCGGGGCCGTCCCATGTTGGACGGTGAGTGGTCACCATTCGACATGTCAGGCCATTAACTCGAGAGTTAATTGACATGTCTTCCTTTCCCCCACTATAAAAAAGGCTTTTGGCCTCCTCCAATCATCCACAAGCTAGTGTTCATCAGCTATGGCTTCTCTCTCATCACTATACACTCTCCATACTCTCAAAAGGGCCCTTTCTTTCCAACAAAGAGACTGGTTCCTCAGAGTCAATCATCTTAGTTGTAGCCTCAACATAAAGACATCCTTGGTGTCTGCGTGCCTCCTAGAGGGAGCTCTGTTTCTGAAATCTCATCTCTCAAAGGGCGGACTTCATCCTTCAACTCCATTCAACAAAATTCTACCACCACTTCCTAAACCATATTCTCACCTTCTTCTTTACTCTTATAAGCATATTCATTCTGTATACATTGCATATTGTATTGTATACTTACACATATTGCACTCGTTCTAAGCCTAGCAAACATTATTCTCAGCGTGAAGAGTGAAAATAAAATAGGTCAATACCGCTTTAATCCTCCTTTTCATCGACCTTAGTAAGCCGGGTTGAAATCACCTAGAGGGGGGGGGGGTGAATAGGTGATAGCTATATGAAATGACCATAATGCGGAATTTAAAACTATTTAAATAATTAGCACAATTAAAATAACGTGCAAGTAGATAAGCAATTTAATGGAGCAAGTAAGAGAGAGATAGAGTTTAGAGAAATGTGGACAATCGCAAACACAAGGATTTTTCCGAGGTTCGAGCCACGCTCTACGTCCCCGCCTTCAACACGATGAAGGATTTCCACTATTGGTGATCCCACCGGATCCTCAATACAAGGACACACTTGTCCTATCTCTCGGTGTCGCAACAACACTTTGAAGCACACCCGCTCGCTTGAGGCCGATGCCTTTACAAACTTCTCACAATAAGAAAGGTTGATCACACTTGATCAAAAGAGCTCACTTGCACAATCCTACAACCAAGATGAAAGAGATAGTACTATGAGATTGTGAGTGCAAAAGTCTAGAGAGAGAAGTAGAGGATTGCTTCCAGAAGGTGTTGGAAATTTTTGCTTAAAGTGAAAATCTTTTCTAAAAGGCTAAGCTTTGAAAACTAATGTTTTTGCTTGTAATCTTGTTTCTTGAGTTTGTAGAAGTGTCCCACTATTTAAAGGGGATGAAAAATAACCTACACAGCTCAAAAGAGTCGTTGGGGTGAATCCCAACAAAAAGTTATCAGAAAAAATATAGCTGTTGGAGTCTGTCAGAATTTCTGACAGCTAACGGTCGACCGGGCCGGTCGATCGCCAACGGTCAGATTTTCGACTGTTGGGGAGGTCGGTCGACTGGGCGGCCGACTGAGACCAAAACCAGAGAGCAAGTCTCTCTGTCGGTCGACCGACTCGGTCGACCGAGGAAAAACAGAGAGCAACAAGTTGCGCCCGGTCGACCGGGTCAGTTGACCGATGTGCACACATGCACAGTGGTGCATGTCGATCGACGGGTCGGTTTGACCGGACTCTGCCAGATCTGTTTTTCCAGAGTCTGCAAAGGAAAGGAAATTTTGGTAAAGAAACTTTGGTTAGGGATTTACAAAATAAGGTTCTAGGACTTATAAAAACAGTGTGTGATCATAGATCAACACCCAAAAATGTTTGAACTTTATTTTGATGAAAAATCCTTTTTGGTAAAATGGAAAATTGGTTTTTCTAAAACTGATTTTTCCAAACATGGTTTTTCCAAAACTAGGTTAGAAATTTTTGTTATAAAAATTGTTTTGAAGCCATGAAGCAATACTAGATGTGTGTGTGTGTGACAATCCCAAGTATTCTACCTCTATCATCTAGGTTTTGACAAAATCATCTAAAAATACTAACTAAAAAGAAAATTACAAATCTTGAAGTCTTCTTCTTGTTTGATCCTGGAGCGCTTCTACTGTGCTAGGCTCGGGGATCCAAATCCTTAGCGGCGTCCAAAAGCGTGAGTCTTGAGTTGGAGCCGTCAAATCAACTATTATATTTACCTGAAACTTATTGAAACAAAATTGTTAAAAACGAAACTAAATATGGTTTGTTATCATCAAAATATCAGGCTAATGGCCTTTGGGCCAACAATAAGATCAACACATGCCATCACTCATTCCAGATTGAAATTTACAAAGACAGAATACAACACTTCATGATTTTCTCCTTTTAGTCTCTTTTTCCTCTATATTGCTAGATTGAAGAGAATCAGTGGGTTGGGTTGGCTCTGCTTAATTGGAAAGAAGACCTGAAAAACACCTAGAGGGGGGGGGGGTGAATAGGTGTAAGTGCTAATATAGAACTAAATACAAGACTATGTGCGCTAAATGCGGAAGCTAATGCAAATCTTGCACAAACTTAATACAACAAAAAAGTGTAGCCGAATTCCCCGTGAAGGGCTCTGGACTAACTCCTCTTGATTCCCCTTGAATGGGTTGAGGTGCTATGTGAAGCTCTTGTAGGTTAAGTATAAGTTAGGCACACACACAAGCAAGCCAAGCAAATACAAGATATAGCAATATGAAATATGCAAGGCAATACAAGCAAATAGATATGATATGGCAATATGAATTATGCTCAACACAAGCAAATATGATATGATATGAAGTATGATGCTTTGCACAAATGTAAGAGAGAGAGTTAGAGAAAAGTGGATCAAACGCAAACACAAAGATATGTTACGAGGTTCGAGCACCCTTGCTCTACATCCCCGCCTACACCACCGTGTAGGATTTCCAATCCACTATAGGAGTACCGAACTCCTCTCTCAACCTTACAAAACCACCGAGGCTATACAACCACAATCCACCTCTACTGAAGAGGGATAAGGCCGTAGCCAATACAACCAACACAATCACCTCTACCGAAGAGGGATCCAAACTCAATACCACTCCGATCAACCTCTACCAAAGAGGGATACAACAAAAGCAAGGAGGGTTTACAACTTAGAGGTTTAACCTCAAACACTTCTCTTTTTCTCTCTTTTCTTTTTCTCTTTTTCCACAAAAAACAAGATCCTAATAGATTAGGATAGGTGATAGCTCAAGTGTGGAAACAAGGTGTTTTTGGAAACCAACAACAAAGAAAATCTACTTGGGAAATCACTTGTAAATGATAGAAAATGAAAAACAAACAATCTCCCAAAACCCTAGCTCTTTGATTTTCCAAAACCCAAAAACAAATAAGATGAAATCTTTTTGGCTTAAAAACTCTTTTAAAACTCTTTTAAACACTAGAGAAAGTCTGGAATTTTTCTCCTTAAAAACCTTGGCCAAAATCCAAAGAGATGGGGTTTATATAGGCCAAAACAGAAACTAGCCGTTAGAGCTGAGCTGGCAGCTCTGACAGGCAACGGTCGACGGCCGGTCGACCGTCCAACGGTCATATTTTGACCCGTTGGAGCCACCAGTCGACCGCCCGGTCGACCCAGAAATCCAGAGAGCAGAACTCTCTGCAGCGGTCGACCGTACGGTCGACCGGACCACTGTGCTGCCAGACGTGCACGTCTGTGCACGTCGGTCGACCCGTGCGGTCGACCGTTCCTTGGTGCGGTCGACCGTCCCGGTCGACCGACCAGCCTGTCAGCACAAAAAATAAGTTCAGAAAATTTGGAAAAAATATTTTATAAAATCTTTTATCTTTTCTGAAAATCCCATAAAACTTATTTTATCATTTTATATTGAAACATAAACATGTGATAAAAATTTTCAAGACATATATCAATCATATCAATTCATTTTTGTGTCTTGCCAATTTTATCAAAAACCAAAACTTGTATTTTTATCAAACTTGATTTTTCAATAGGAAATCTGATTTTCCTAAAACTTATAGAAATACAAAAACATGATATTTGAACATTATTAAGCATGATGCATATGGACATAGGTCCAATATACATTCACAAAATATATCACAGTTTTTGTCTTTAATTTCAAAGAATATGTTTATACCAAAACATAAAACTACATGAATATGTACGTCAAACTAAGTTGTATAAGTCATATAAGCATGTATGTATATAGAGCACATCTAATATACATAAAACTTGTTTTGATCAAACTATTCATGAAAACCAAAATCCAAATCATGAAACGTGTGTGTATGTGCACTTGAGCATATCAACTATACTAAGCTTTACAAATGGATCTAAACACACTAAACTAACTAGGATACCTAAGTCTTTGTGTCATCAAGAAGACTTGCTCCAAAACTCCATCCATGGGCTAGGCAAAGTGTTTTGGCCAAAGGACAGCTTCCAAACCCTTACTTGTGAAGCTTAAATTGAAGCTAATCACCAACTAATATCTTGTTAATAGATCTGAAACTTAAACAACACAAGATAATTAGTAAATATAACTACATGAGTTAATCATCATCAAAACTAGGGTGGAAGGCCTTTGGGCCAACAATCTCCCCCTTTTGATGATGACAAAACTCATGGGAGTTATATATGCATGGATTAAAGTTAAGCTTCAAAGAAGCTCCCCCTTAACTCATGCATAAGCAATAAACAATAAAATATGCAATGAATGACAATGCATATAAACATGGTGCTCTAGATACCAATGACATATTCAAATAAAACGTATTCTAGATACCAATTAAAACATCATAAACATCATATATGCAAAAATGTAAGTATGCATATAAACAAAACACAAATATTTCTCCCCCTTTTTGTCAATCATCAATAAAGGGGTAAAAACATAAAAACAAATTTTTTTTTTCGTCCCCTTTTTGTCAAAAAACAAAAGATCAAGAAGGGGTAATCAAAACAAATGTGATACCAATTTAAGATATGACAATAAAGTGCATATTGATACCAATTGAATAAAACATATAAGCAATGTAAATCAAAAGTATATATTTTCTTAAACAAAATTTTGAAATACCAATTAAAAACACTCAACATAAACATCTTGATATCATTAAGTGAAATATGTTCTTTTAAGCATATGATACCAATTTGAAACGATATTTTAACATAAAGTAAGGGAGTGGGAATCAAATACCAATTGAAGGACAAAATCAAGTTTTCTCCCCTTTATGAAATACCAACTAAACATATGCATAAGCTTGTTAAAATACCAATTGAAAACAAATCAAACATTAGAAATTTTTCAAGCTTAGCATAAGATATATATGTATGAAAGTTAGATACCAATTGACATTGATATTCTTGAAAGAGTAAGCATACATATACAAAACATATATGAGTATACAAAAGATCAAAATTGATATCAATTGAAAGTGTTCAATGATACCAATTGAAAGAATAGGGTCAAGTGTATATCTTATATTATAACGAAGAATACGAACTAGTTAAAATGAAAGTTTTGTTAACTAGTACGAAATCCTTCAAGCAAGGAATAAATACAAATCATTTTTCATAAAAATGAAATCCACATGATAATCAACACTCTAATCCAATTAAGCATAAAAATGTCTCATGAAAACAAAACATAAGCAAATAATAAATGTGAGTGTACAAGTCAAGTATGAAGATCATAATCATGAAAATTTGTTCAATTAAGTTCAATTATTCCTTTAAACAAGAAAACTAAAAATTAATATTATTTAATCTTCAAGGCATATGTATGTCTAATACAAACCAAAGTATACATACATATCCAAGATACAAACGAGTCCACAAGGATATATGCATGAAGGTACGTGGCTCAAAAGGATATTCATGTATATCTAATAGTTTGGACAAGGTAAACATATACATGAAGTTTAAATACCAATTCAAAGAAAACATGAAAAGCATGAAAAGTATGAAAATTTAGCTTTTCATTAAAACAATTTGATACCAATTCTTTTCAAGGTATATGTATGATTTGTCAACACAAGAAGTATACATACATATCCCTTAAACACACTTTGAGTCCATAATAGATATTTGCATGAAAGGCAAATGACTCAAGGGTATACATGTATATCTTCAAGTTTGGCAAAATACACATATACATGAAATGAAAACTCATAATCATAAAAACAAATACCAAAAATGGAATACAAGTTTAAAATGTATGAATCATCAAAACTAGACTATACTAGCACATCTAATGGGAACAAATAAGCATTCAATCCCAAACATATATAGATTTATTTGTAGCCCATCATATGTACAAATATAAATCCTAATCTTAATGAAAACTAACATCTAAACATATATTCAAAACATGAAGAATCAAAACAAACACGAATATTATTTTGCTATATAAAACAAGCAAAGATTCATCAAAAATTCTTTTATCAAACTTCTAGGTATATGTATGATTCATCCAAATTAACAATATACATACATATCCCAACCGTAAACGAGTCTATTTAAAAGTATTTGCATGAAGGCAAAAGACTCATGGGTATACATGTATATTTATTAGGTTTGAATTCAAAATACATATACATGAAGTAAAAACATGAAACTAGGCATAGCAAGTATAAATGAAGGAATCATCAAAACTAGCTTATACATGTGCATATAGTGGGTACAAATGAGCATGAAGTGCAAACATATAAAAGTCAATTTGTTCTCACTATGTGTACATGCATACATGCAAGTTTTGATAAAATCTACATCTAAACTAGTATACCACATAAAGCATAAACAACAAAAACAAAAAATCATCATGAGAAAACTAAAACATGATTACTATGTAAATTCACATGTATTAGATTCATGATGTACATTATAGCTAAACAAAAGGTGAGAACACTAAATATGAGTTTATATAAGCATGTGTGTCTCAAATACTATACATGTATGTCAAGGATCTAATAAACATGGCATTTACACACTAATCCATAGACAATGAAAACATGCTATAAAACAAATGAATATGAAAGCATGTAAACTATAATAAGGAGTTAGGAATTGTTACCAAAACCTAGAAGGTAACTCTCCTTGTCTCCAAAACATGGTGGTCCTCTCCACCAAAACTTCCCTGAAAGTGATGCATCCAATTGATTTCCTTTAAGTCCGGAACGCATCCACTCCAAGGCGTCATCACTCTCACGTCATGTGAGAGCCCACACCTATATCAAAAATAATAGGAGGGGTGGTCTTTGGTACCCATACTCTTTTGGGTCCATGGGGGTTAGTCCCTTCTCTAACCCAAACAAAATTCTTTGCTAAATTTGGAGTATGTAATCTATCAAAGCAAACCTAGCAAGGTGGCCCTTACGTCCACAATGTGTACAAGTGTACACATGAGCATACTTGTGATGGTGTCCGTAAGGAGCATGTGTATGCCGTGGAGGGTGTGCATGCATAAAGGATGGAACTTGTTTCTTTCGAACCAAGGTTTTCCAACCGAGTGTGGTTCAAGGCACATTGGCTCATAGTGGAGCCCAACAATCTACCTTCTTCTTAAGCATGGATATATCATTATAATCTTAGAAGAAGAGGTACATGCATTAGGTAGACTAGATGAAGAAGCTACACTAGCATGGCAAACATGTGCATCAATTTTATTTTCAAAACCATATTCTTATCTAAACAAGCACACAACTCATTTGAAATAGAAATATTTTATTTTTCAAATCAACATTCTCTTTTAAAACAAAATCAACTTTTGAGGACAAATTTTCATTTTTCTTCAAAAGAGCATGGCAATCATTTTTAGATTTTAAAAATTCATTTTCTTTAAGTGCAAGTTCTAATTGAGATCTCAATGAATCCCTTTCATTATAGACCTCAACCTTCTCTTGCAAAACATTGTTAAGTCTAGCATGCAAACTTTTATTTTCTTGTTCAATTCCTAAACTTTTCTTTTTCAACAAATTATATTTTTCTATTAGTTTTTTACAAACAATAGAAAGTTCTTCATTTAAAGCATGGGGATCAACATAATCATTTGAAGAACTAGCACAATCATTACTATCTAGTTGAGATTCCAAATGTACCTCAAGGGAGTCATTCCCTTGACCATATAGCATTGTTGTGGCTCGGATTCTCCACTAGATTCCTCTTCTTATTGGATTTGTACTTGAAGCTTGGAGGTGGTGGTTGTTGACAACAAATTCCACACTGCAAAGGCGGAATCAATGTTAGAAACACACGTAAAGATAATCTTTAGATAAAGTGCTTCTAATGGCCTCCAGGGCTTATGCATTGGCCCCTATATGATTGCGATCACTAAGGAAGGATTCCTTGGTAATGGCAAGGTAAACTTTATGACCTAGGGTTTGTAAATAAACGGTCATCCTAATCTTCCAAACATGAATGTTGGAAGGGTCAAACATAGGTGGGGTCATGAAAGCCATGGTAAACTATATGTGTGCAAAACAAGCAAATGCAAACAATAGATTAGCAAGCAAATGGATCTCACTCCTAGGATGTTAAGCCTAAGTATCAGGAGCACTAGCTCTGATACCAATTGAAAAACACCTAGAGGGGGTGAATAGGTGTTAGTGCTAATCTAGAACTAAATACAAGACTATGTGCGCTAAATGCGGAAGCTAATGCAAATCTTGCACAAACTTAATCACACAACAAGTGTAGCCGAATTTCCCGTGAAGGGCTCTGGACTAACTCCTCTGATTCCCCTTGAATGGGTTGAGGTGCTATGTGAAGCTCTTGTAGGTTAAGTATAAGTTAGGCGCACACACAAGCAAGCCAAGCAAATACAAGATATAGCAATATGAAATATGCAAGGCAATACAAGCAAATAGATATGATATGGCAATATGAATTATGCTCAACACAAGCAAATATGATATGATATGAAGTATGATGCTTTGCACAAATGTAAAGAGAGAGAGTTAGAGAAAAGTGGATCAAACGCAAACACAAAGATATGTTACGAGGTTCGAGCACCCTTGCTCTACATCCCCGCCTACACCACCGTGTAGGATTTCCAATCCACTATAGGAGTACCGAACTCCTCTCTCAACCTTACAAAGCCACCGAGGCTATACAACCACAATCCACCTCTACCGAAGAGGGATAAGGCCCGTAGCCAATACAACCAACACAATCACCTCTACCGAAGAGGGATCCAAACTCAATACCACTCCGATCAACCTCTACCAAAGAGGGATACAACAAAAGCAAGGAGGGTTTACAACTTAGAGGCTTAACCTCAAACACTTCTCTTTTTCTCTCTTTTCTTTTTCTCTTTTTCCACAAAAAATAAGATCCTAATAGATTAGGATAGGTGATAGCTCAAGTGTGGAAAAAAAGGTGTTTTGGAAACCAGCAACAAAGAAAATCTACTTGAGAAATCACTTGTAAATGATAGAAAATGAAAAACAAAACAATCTCCCAAACCCTAGCTTTCTTTGATTTTTGAAAAACCCAAAAACAAATAAGATGAAATCTTTTTGGCTTAAAAACTCTTTTAAAACTCTTTTAAACACTAGAGAAAGTCTGGAATTTTTCTCCTTGAAAAACCTTGGCCAAAATCCCAAAGAGATGGGGTTTATATAGGCCAAAACAGAAACTAACCGTTAGAGCTGAGCTGGCAGCTCTGACAGGCAACGGTCGACCGGCCGGTCGACGTTCAACGGTCATATTTTGACCCGTTGGAGCCACCGGTCGACCGCCCGGTCGACCCAGAAATCCAGAGAGCAGAACTCTCTGCAGCGGTCGACCGTACGGTCGACCGGACCACTGTGCTGCCAGACGTGCACGTCTGTGCACGTCGGTCGACCCGTGCGGTCGACCGTTCTTTGGTGCGGCGACCGTCCCGGTCGACCGACCAGCCTGTCAGCACAAAAAATAAGTTCAGAAAATTTGAGGAAAAATATTTTATAAAAATCTTTTATCTTTTCTGAAAATCCCATAAAACTTATTTTATCATTTTATATTGAAACATAAACATGTGATAAAAATTTTCAAGACATATATCAATCATATCAATTCATTTTTGTGTCTTGCCAATTTTATCAAAAACCAAAACTTGTATTTTTATCAAACTTGATTTTCAATAGGAAATCTGATTTTCCTAAAACTTATAGAAATACAAAAACATGATATTTGAACATTATTAAGCATGATGCATATGGACATAGGTCCAATATACATTCACAAAATATATCACAGTTTTTGTCTTTAATTTCAAAGAATATGTTTTATACCAAAACATAAAACTACATGAATAGGTACGTCAAACTAAGTTTGTATAAGTCATATAAGCATGTATGTATATAGAGCACATCTAATATACATATAAAACATGTAAACTTGTTTTGATCAAACTATTCATGAAAACTAAAATCCAAATCATGAAACGTGTGTGTATGTGCACTTGAGCATATCAACTATACTAAGCTTTACAAATGGATCTAAACACACTAAACTAACTAGGATACCTAAGTCTTTGTGTCATCAAGAAGACTTGCTCCAAAACTCCATCCATGGATTAGGCAAAGTGTGATCTTGAGGCTTTGGCCCTGGAATCACTTGTGAAGCTTCCAAACACCTTGTTGAAGCTAATCATCAACTAATATCTTGTTAATAGATCTGAAACTTAAACAACACAAGATAATTAATAAACATAACTACATGAGTTAATCATCATCAAAACTAGGGGGAGGGCCTTTGGGCCAACAATCTCCCCCTTTTTGATGATGACAAAACTCATGAAGTTATATATGCATGGATTAAAGTTAAGCTTCAAAGAAGCTCCCCTTAACTCATGCATAAGCAAATAAACAATAAATATGCAATGAATGACAATGCATATAAACATGGTGCTCTAGATACCAATGACATATTCAAAATAAAAACGTGTTCTAGATACCAATTAAAACATCATAAACATCATATATGCAAAAATGTAAGTATGCATATAAACAAAACACAAATATTTCTCCTCTTTTTTGTCAATCATCAATAAAGGGGTAAAAACATAAAAAACAATTTTTTTTCGTCCCCTTTTGTCAAAAACAAAAAGATCAATAAGGGGTAATCAAAACAAATGTGATACCAATTTAAGATATGACAATAAAGTGCATATTGATACCAATTGAAATAAAAACATATAAGCAATGTAAATCAAAAGTATATATTTTTCTTAAACAAAATTTTGAGATACCAATTAAAAACACTCAACATAAACATCTTGATATCATTAAGAGAAATATGTTCTTTTAAGCATATGATACCAATTTGAAACGATATTTTAACATAAAGTAAGGGAGTGGGAATCAAATACCAATTGAAGGATAAAATCAAGTTTTCTCCCCCTTTATGAAATACCAACTAAACATATGCATAAGCTTGTTAAAATACCAATTGAAAACAAATCAAACATTAAAAATTTTTCAAGCTTAGCATAAAGATATATATGTATGAAAGTTAGATACCAATTGACATTGATATTCTTGAAAGAGTAAGCATACATATACAAAACATATATGAGTATACAAAAAGATCAAAATTGATATCAATTGAAAGTGTTCAATGATACCAATTGAAAGAATAGGGTCAAGTGTATATCTCATATTATAACGAAGAATACGAACTAGTTAAAATGAAAAGTTTTGTTAACTAGTACAAAATCCTTCAAGCAAGGAATAAATACAAATCATTTTTCATAAAAATGAAATCCACATGATAATCAACACTCTAATCCAATTAAGCATAAAAATGTCTCATGAAAACAAAACATGAGCAAATAATAAATGTGAGTGTACAAGTCAAGTATGGAGATCATAATCATGAAAATTTATTCAATTAAGTTCAATTATTCCTTTAAACAAGAAAACTAAAAATTAATATTATTTAATCTTCAAGGCATATGTATGTCTAATACAAACCAAAGTATACATACATATCCAAGATACAAACGAGTCCACAAGGATATATGCATGAAGGCACGTGGCTCAAAAAGGATATTCATGTATATCTAATAGTTTGGACAAGGTAAACATATACATAAAGTTTAAATACCAATTCAAAGAAAACATGAAAAGAATGAAAAGTATGAAAATTTAGCTTTTCATTAAAACAATTTGATACCAATTCTTTTCAAGGTATATGTATGATTTGTCAACACAAGAAGTATACATACATATCCCTTAAACACACTTTGAGTCCATAATAGATATTTGCATGAAAGGCAAATGACTCAAGGGGTATACATGTATATCTTCAAGTTTGGCAAAATACACATATACATGAAATGAAAACTCATAATCATAAAAACAAATACCAAAAATGAATACAAGTTTAAAATGTATGAATCATAAAAACTAGACTATACTAGCACATCTAATGGAACAAACAAGCATTCAATCCCAAACATATATAGATTTATTTGTAGCCCATCATATGTACAAATATAAATCCTAGTCTTAATGAAAACTAACATCTAAATATATATTCAAAACATGAAGAATCAAACAAACACGAATATTTTTTGCTATATAAAACAAGTAAAGATTCATCAAAAATTCTTTTATCAAACTTCTAGGTATATGTATGATTCATCCAAATTTAACAATATACATACATATCCCAACCGTAAACGAGTCTATTTAAAAGTATTTGCATGAAGGCAAAAGACTCATGGGTATACATGTATATTTATTAGGTTTGAATTGCAAATAGACCAAGGAATTTAAGGTTTAGTATTCATTGACATGTGCTCAAGGAGCTGCTTCAATATTAGGCCTGTCAACGGGTCGGGTTCAAGCGAGTACGGGTGAAACCAGACCGGATCCGATTACCCAAGAGGGTACCTCCATACCCGTCCCATTTGCCCGCGAGTCCTGAAAGTGAGTTTCCATACCGGACCCGTTGTTCCCGTGAGTCCAGACCCGTTTATCCGGACCCGAAACAACTAGTAATTACAAGTAATACTGTCAACTCGTTTCAAAAGCTGTACAATAAAATCCAAAAGTTTTCTTCTTTTTGCATTCAAAAAGAACTAAAAATAAAGGTGTTCACAAATCCAATGATAAATGTCTAGCTTGTTCTTTTACCCAAATTTTGCTCGAAAAGAAGCAAATAAAAGGTAGTGTGTGCATTGTTGTTTTGATCAAACTAATTGTAAGTAGCCCTTCATGATATAATGTGGCAAAAAAAATGTGCTCTACCTTTGTTAACCCCACACAACCTCAATTGTTGCAACATTTTCTTTCATTTATGATGCAGGAAGGGCACTGCAGTGTAGGCTCATGAGCAGCATCAGAAGAGCCAAATGTGCTTGGCAAGGACCGTGCATTAAGCAGAGGTGAGGAGGAGTAAGGGGATGATGGGGAGAGAGAAGAGAAGAGAGAGGAAAAGGAAGATGAAGAAGATCATGAGATCGCCGCCATGAGATCGGGCTGTTGGTGTTGGAGAAAAGAAGAGAAGATGTAGAAGACAGGGAAGGGGAGAGAGAGGGCAACGGCTTTGAGAAAGAGAGTGAGTGTCAGGTTAGGGTTTTTAATAGGGTAAAGAGAGGGCAATGGCTTTGAGAAAGAGAGTGTGAGTGTCAGGTTAGGATTTTTAATAGAGTAAATGGGTAAACGGGTATGGTTCATGTAAAATTATACCTGACCCATTTACTAATTGAGTAAATGGGTAAACGGGTATTCGAGTTCGGGTCTAGAACTGTGATTCCCATACCTGTCTAATCGGGTCGGGTCCTGGTCGGGTCCGAGTCCAGACCCAACCCGTTGACAGACGTATTCAATATGATACACAATCATACTATGTATGCTTGGTGATCATCATATTGGTAGGCAAATGGATCCTGCTTCGCTACTGTATGAGCCAAATGAATGGTGGTGAACACATTTGGTCATTGTGCTTCTCACCTATACCCTTAGAGACATTCGGTTGTTGCAGGAAAGCTAAAGGCAATGTTGCTACTTTAACAACCTCCTTACAGTTATGATATATTCGATTGAGCGAGAAGCGATCAGAAAAACTATTAATTTTACCTGGAATGACAAAAATGCGAAAGGAAGATCACCTACATGTCTTCTGATAGAGTGTCTGCATCATAAACTTCATTTTGATGAAGTGCAGATCTTACCAGACTGTTCCACGACGGATGAATATTCTCCTTAATAAATTGAGGGATTGGGAATATTCAATCCAAAATTTTGGGCTACTACATCTGGGGTAAGTTATGACTTGGACTTGTTTTCATAAAAGGTTAGAATAATTATTCTTACTTTAGTTAAGGTGTAATTTAGTGCTCACTGCTTGCAAGTGGTTTTGACGTTCAAACGATCCAACAGTCAGTATGATCATAAGAACACGAAGTTGGCGCATGACTTGAGATGAAGGTGCCCCATTATTGTGTGAATGGGAGTATATTAGACTTGCATGGGCCGGCCCACAGGGAGTTGGACCCTAGCCCAATTAGTAATTAGGTTTAGCCCAAAAGGCTAGCCTATTCCTAAACTACATTGGTTTAGTAGACCGCCTAATGTGTGCTGCCGAATCAAATCAATGAATGAGATATGATGGAGATTAGGATACTATAATATCTTCATGGACTAGGATTGACTTTCTTTACATAAGAAAGCCAATCCATCCTCTTTCTACACGCACAGAATTGCAACTCTTCATCTGCTTCAAGCCTCCAACAACGGTTGTCTATTTTGTTTGGATCACGAATCGTGACGAAGGATTCTCACAGAGTTCACTGTAGTTCCTTCCATCGTCAGGTAGGAAAAATCATTCTTTTGAGGAGAAACCTTTAGCATCAACGAGGCACATTTCGACTAAAGTATCTATAGGTTTTATGTATACGCGTATGTAGATACCCCAAGTTGTTACAATTATATTCAAAATTAAATTTTTATGTTATCCAAATTTAATAGTTCAACTCAGATATATAATTTTCACTAAAGTTCAAATAAAGTTTAACAAGATTTTTTTCCCAGGTACATGTCTTCTTTTATGTTTCTTATAAATCCTAGTTGAAGAGAGATGCACCAAGTGCAAATTGTGAGAAATTATATTTAATAGTTAAAAAAAGAAACTAGTAAAATAAAATATATTTTATTGAAAAAAATATGCGTCTTAAAAAGTTTGAAAGCATTTCTAGTAAAATAACAATAAACTTTATCCATTTTATAATTTAACAATCAATAATTTAGATTAGGGAACTCAAAAAATGATCTAGTTTATTTAGGTGAAATTTCACAATGTATCATATACATCATTAACAAACTACAACATTATGCATAATTTTAGAAGCACAAATTCTACTCAAAATTTGTGTTTAGATATATTAAAAAATAATTTATTATAAAATTATAAAATAATAAAATATTTGATAATCTAATATATTATTTTTTAAGCTAGATTGAATGCCTTCTAAAATATAGAAACTTTTAAATTAGACAAATCCTAAATTATTATAATATTATTCTGTATACTTCCTCGCAATCTCATAACGGATAAAACATAGATAGTTTGGATGAGTGTGGATGGCAAGGAGGAGATGATGGATAATAAACAACATCTTCTAAAAGATCTATGCAAGATGTAGATCTGTTGACCCAGAGGCCTTCCACTCTAGTTTTGATGATGATTAACTCAGTAGTTATGTTTACTAATAATCTTGTGATGTTTAGTTTCAGATCATTAATCAAGATATTATTGGTGATTAGCTTCAACAAAAGAGTTTTGGAGCTTCTCACTTGGTGATTCCAGAGCCCGAGCATCTAGATCATATATAGCACTCGTTGGAGTCAAGCTCGGTGGATCATGTTTTGGATCGGGTCGGCTTGAAGACGGAGTTCATCAAGAAGACTTCGGTACCTAGTTTAGTTTTGTATTTAGATCCATTTGTAAAGATTAGAATAGTGTGATATGCTCAAGTTCACAACACACACACACGTTTCATATTTTGGATATTGGTTTTCGATTTGATTGGTTTAACCGATCTTGATTTTCATAAATAGATAAGTATCAAAACAAGTTTACATGTTTTTATGTATATTAGATGTTCTATATACATACATGCTTCAACTATTTAAACAAACTTAGTTTTTGATAGTCTATTTTATAAGTTGGTGTTTTGGTATTTTTAACAAAACATATTTTTGGTATTAAAGTCAAAAAATGGATATGTATATGTTTCATGTATATTGGACTTATGTCCATATGCAACATGCCTAAAAATGTTTAAGTATCATGTTTTTGTATTTGAATGAGTTTTAGAAAAATCGGATTTCCTATTGAAAAATCTAAGTTTGAAAAAATACAGGTTTCGGTTTTCGGTAAAATTTTCATAACACAAAAATGGTTAAAATGTTTAAAATTTGTGTTGAAATTTTTCACACAAGATTGTATTTCAATGTATAATGAGAAAACTATTTTTGTGAATTTTTAGAGATTTTATGGGAATTTTTAAGACATTAAAAACCTAAGTTTTTTGTCCCATAATATAGCCTGTCAGGCTCTGGCGGTTGACTGGACCGGTCAACCGGACCGATCGACTGACGTGCACAAGAATATGCATGCTGGCCTGCCCATTAAGCCGGTCGACCGAGCGGTCGACCGGCTGAAAGCAACCCACTCTCGGGTTGCTCCGGTCGACCGGGCGGTCGACCGGGCGATCGACCGGCCAGAGAGCCATTGCTCTCTGGTTTAGGGCTCGGTCGACCGACCGCGGTCGACCAGTAGCAGCAAACGGTCAAATTCGCCGTTGGTCGGTCGACCGGAAGGTCAAAACTGGCCTTATTTGCTGCCAACGGCTAGTTTTGAAAAGACGCTTTATATACCTCATTTGAGAGAGGTTTTTAATAAGAATTTTTGGAGCAAATATTTTTCTACTCTCTAGTGTTTTTACAGCAATCAAAAGAAGTTCTGGGCTCTAAAGTTTATAATCTATTTAGTGTTTTTCTAGGGTTTGAAAAATCAAAGAAAAGTGTTTTTGAGAAAAGTGTTTTTGATTCAACTTCTTCATCTTGATTTCTAGTTTTTCCTAAGGATTTTCTTTGAGCATTTGTTTTCCATTCCTTTGGTTTTCTCTCACACTTGAGCTTCATTCTATCCTATCTATAGGGTCTTTGTGTTTATGGGAAAAAGAAATTGGTTTGTGATCTTTTGATCACCAAGTTGTAAACCCTAATCATTACTTGGCTTTGTGCCTTTCCCTCATAGTGTTGAGGAGGTTGTGCAATTGGGTTGTATCCCTCAAGTTGTGAGGTGATCCTTATTTAGCTTGTGCTTATCCCTCAAGTTGTGAAGTGATTGTTTTGTTGGCTTGGTGCTCAGCCTCTAGTGAGAGGTTGTGGTTGTAAAGAGAGGAGTTCGGTACTCCCGGTTGTTGTTGCCCCAAATTCTCGGTGGTGGTTCCCTGTGTGGGAGTCCTTTGTGGATAAGCTAGTTGATTTGAAATCCTTCTGGGTGAAGGCGGGGATGTAGAGCTAGGTGCTCGAAACTCGAAACATGTCTTATTATTTGCGCTTGATCCATTGACTCTTACTCTCTCTCTCTCTCTTTATATTGTGCCTTGCATCATTATATTGTCATAACTCTATTACATGCTTGGATTGTGTTTGTGTGCCTCACTTGTGCTTAACCACGAGAGCTTCACATAGCGCCTTAACTCTTATTCAGAGAAATCAAGAGGAGTTAGTCCAGAGCCCTTCACCGGGATTTCGGCTACACTCGTTGGTTGCATTAAGTGTAGTTGCAATTAGTTTTAATTTCCGCATTAGTGACCATTAGATTAGCCTTATCACCTATTCAACCCCCTCTAGGTGATTTCAATTGGTATCAGAGCCTACGCTCCTGATATTAGGTTTAACCACCTAGGAGTGAGATCTTGGTTGCTAATCTACATTTGTATTTTCATTTGCACACATTTAGTTTGCACTTATAGCTAGCCCTCCCATGTTTGATATCTCTAATATTGACACATGGAAGATATTGATGAGTTGGCATTTAAAAGCCCTAGGATATAATGTTTACAAAGTCATTACCAAGGAATCCAACCCTAATGATTGCAAGCATATAGAGGCCAATGCAATAGCCCTAAAGACACTTAGAGCATCTCTTCATAAAGAACATTTACATGTGTTTGCTCACTATGATTTGACTTTTGCAGTATGGAACAATTTGACTTCTCCCGAGCTACCAAAGATTATCAATAAGAAGAAGAGATCTAGGAGAGACAAGTCCGACGAGCGTTGCCTCATGGTCCAAGGAATGACTCCCTTGAGGTACTATCAGAAACTCAACTAGATGCTAGCACTAGTTCCTATTGCTATGGGTGTTTAGAAGTTCAAACCTTAAATGTAGAACTTGCTACAAAGTTTGAAATTTTTTGGAAAAACATGATCTTTTGAAAAAGAAGAATTTTGAACTAAAAGAAGAAAATAAGGATTTGTGTTCAAGATTTGATTTGATTTTGCAAGAGAAAGAACAGATTTCTAGTCAACGTGACTCACTTAAATCTCAACTAGACCTTACCCTAAAGGAAAATGATTTTTGAAAAGTAAAAATGATTGTGATGATATTTTGAAGAACAATGAGATTTTATCTTCAAAATTAGATTGTATTTTAAAAGATAACCATTCTTTGAAAAATGAAATAGATTTTGTTTCAAAAGAATTAGATTTAGTGTTAAATAAAAATAAATCTTTGCAAAATGATATAGATTCACATGTTTGCATGCTAGTGTAGCTTCACTTAGCACCCTATTGCATGCTCTACTTTATCTTCTAGTATTGAAAATGATATAAATGATTTGAAGAAAAGTGTGGATTATTTGGGCTCCGCTTTGAGCCATTGTGTCATGAATCATACACGGTTGGAATCTTTGTTTCGAAAGAAACAAGTTCCTATTATGCATGCACACCATACACGGCATACACATGCTTCTCACGGTTACAACCATCACACTATGTATGCTCATGTGTACACTTGTACACATTGTGGACGTAAGGGCCACCTTGCTAATTTTACTATGATCATATACATGATGTTAATTTAGCAACTAAATTTATTTGGCTTAGAAAAGGTACTAACCCCCATGGACCCAAAAGAGTGTGGGTACCAAAGATCACCCCCTATTGTATTTGATGTAGGTGTGGACTCTCGCATGACGTGAGAGTAATGGTGCCTTGAGGTGGATGCGTTCCGAGCTTAAAGATTACTATTTGGATGCATCACTTTTAAAGGGAGTTAGTGGGAAGACCACCTTGGTTTGGAGAACTAGAGAGGTGCCTTCATCGGTTTTAGTATCGATCTCTAACTCCCGTTTATATTTACATGCTTTTCATGTTCATCAATTTGTAGCATGTCTTTTTTTATTGATTATTATGATTGTGCCATATGACTTAGATTAGTGATATACATGTATAATTATTTGAGACACCCATGTTTAATATGGATCTATATCTATGTGTTCTCACCATGTTTTTAACTAATATGTATGTCCTAGATCTAACGCACATGCATATACATAATGATCATATGTATGTTATGATTTTATTTTTGATGCTTCATGTTTTAATGTTTATAGTTTATTATGTTAAATGCCATGATTATTAGATCATTGACATGCATGTATAACACTTGAGATCACCCATGTTTATATGGACCCATATGTTGTGTTCTCACCAATTGTTTAGCTATTATCCATATCATAGTTCTAATAGCATGTGAATTTACATAATGATCGTTTTTATGATTATCATGTTGATTTATGTCTCGTTTCATGTTCAAGTTTTGAATATATATTTAAATGTTAGTTTTCATTAAGATTAGGATTTATACTTGTACATATAGTGGGCCACAAATAAATTTTTATATGTTTATACTTGAATGCTTATTTATACCCATTAGATGTGCTAGAATAATCTAGTTTTGATGATTCATGCATTTGACTTGTATTCCTACTTTATCCACGTTTTCATGTTCATATGTTTAACTTCATGCATATGTCCATCTTGTCCAAACTATTGATTATGCATATACATCCTTTGAGCCACGTGCCTTCATGCAAATACATTTGTGGACTCGTTTATATTTGGATATGTATGTATACTTTAGTTTGTATAAGACATACATATGCCTTGAAGATTAAATAGTTTGATGATTTTCTTGTTTTAAGGAATATTGAGCTTTATTGACTACCTTTCGTGATATGTTCTTCACATTTTATTTACCACTCACCTTTCTTGTTTACTCATGCTTGTTTTCATGAGTCATATTTATGCTTCATTGACTTTGAGTGTTGGCTATCATGTGAATTTCATGTTTCATGAAAAATATTTTTGTTTTATTCCTTACTTGAAGATTTCGTACTAGTTTACAAGTTTTTCTATTTAACTAGTTGCGGGATTCTTCGTTATGGTAGAGTTTTTCAAACATACATTATTTTTCAAAATATTTTGAAAATCCTACCTTCCACGGGCGGTTGGTTGGGAGACCATGCCTTGTATGATCTTTATTGAAAATCATTTTTAAACATGTGCATGAAATGGGTGGTAGGTAATATATGGTTTACACTTGGTATCATTGTTATTTCAATTGGTATCATTGGATCTTTTCAATTGGTGTCAATATTGAGATTTTTGTATACTCATATAGTGTTTTTTTTGTGTATGTATGCTTTCATTTGGTATCATCGATTTTGATTGGTACTCATTTTTCATACACCTATATATATTTTATTTGTGCTTACTATATCCCTATATTTTTAGCACAAATGTTGAATATGCTAAGCTTAGTTTTAATGACTATCATGTTTCAATTGATTAATTCTCAATAGGTATCCTAAAACAAGCTTATGTATCGTTTTATTTTGTATTTCATAAAAGGGGAGAACATTGTTTTTATTATTTCTGACCCCTTTGTTGATGATTGACAAAAAGGGGGAGAGATATTTGAGTTTATATGCAGTTTTGGTATGCATGTTTTGTTTATCTAGAAACATTGTTTATTTTTATTAGTTTGTTGTTTATTGGTACCAAGAGCATTTTATTGGTATCAATAGCATTGCTTAATTTCACTTAATTTATTTTTTGGTATCAAGAGCTTTATTAAAGTTTTACCGTTTAATTGGTATCAAGAACATATTTTATACATTTCAATATTTTATGCATGTCTATGCATTTTTCATGTTTAATATTCATTGCATATATTTATTGTTTATTGGTATGCATGAGTTAAGGGAGAGCTTCTTTGAAGCTTAACTTTAATCCATGCATATATAACTTCATGAGTTTTGTCATCATCAAAAGGGGGGAGATTGTTGGCCCAGAGGCCTTCTACTCTTGTTTTGATGATGATTAACTCATATAGTTATGTTTACTAATAATCTTGTGATGTTTAGTTTCAGATCATTAACCAAGATATTAGTTGGTGATTAGCTTCAACAAAGGAGCTTGGAGCCTCTCACTTGGTGATTCCAGAGCCCAAGCATCTAGATTATATACAACACTCGTTGGAGTCAAGCTCGGTGGATCATGTTTTGGATTGGGTCGGCTTGAAGACGGAGTTCATCAAGAAGACTTCGATACCTAGTTTAGTTTTGTGTTTAGATCCATTTGTAAAGATTAGAATAGTGTGATATGCTCAAGTTCACAACACACACACGTTTCATGTTTTGGATATTGGTTTCCGATTTGATTGGTTTAATCGATCTTAGTTTTCATGAATAGATAAGTATCAAAACAAGTTTACATATTTTTATGTATATTAGATGTGTTCTATATACATACATGCTTCAACTATTTAAACAAACTTAGTTTGATAGTCTATTTCATGAGTTTGGTGTTTTGGTATTTATTTTAACAAACATATTTTTGATATTAAAGTCAAAAACATGGATATGTATATGTTTCATGTATATTGGACTTATGTCCATATGCAACATGCCTAAAAATGTTTAAGTATCATGTTTTGTATTTGAATGAGTTTTGAAAAATCGGATTTCCTATTGAAAAATCTAAGTTCGGAAAAATACAGGTTTGATTTTCTGCAAAATTTCCATAACACAAAAATGGTTTAAAATGTTTGAAATTTGTGTTAAAATTTTTCACACAAGATTGTATTTCAATGTATAATGAGAAAACTATTTTTGTGAATTTTTAGAGATTTTATGGGAATTTTAAGACATTAAAAACCTAAGTTTTTTGTCCCATAATATAGCCTGCCAGGCTCTGGCAGTCGACCGGACCAAAGTCGGTCGACCGGACCGGTCGACCGAGTGCACAAGAATGTGCACGTTGGCCTGCCCATTAAGCGGTCGACCGACTGAAAGCAACCCACTCTCGGGTTGCTCCGGTCGAGCGGGCGGTCGACCGGCCAGAGAGCCGTTGCTCTCTGGTTCAGGGCCCGGTCGAACCGAGCGGTCGACCGGTAGAGCAAACGGTCAAAATTCGACCGTTGGCCGGTCGACCGGCCAGTCGACCGGAAGGTCAAAACTGGCCTTATTTGCTGCAACGGCTAGTTTTGAAAAGAGGCTTATATAACTCATTTGAGAGAGATTTTTAATAAGAATTTTTGGAGCTAATATTTTTCTACTCTCTAGTGTTTTTACAACAATCAAAAGAAGTTTTGGGCACTAAAGTTTACAATCTATTTGGGTTTTTCTAGGTTTTGAAAAATCAAAGAAAAGTGTTTTTGATTCAACTTCTTCATCTTGATTTCTAGTTTTTCCCAAGAATTTTCTTTGAGCATTTGTTTTCCATTCCTTTAGTTTTCTCTCACACTTGAGCTTCATTCTATCCTATCTATAGGGTCTTTGTGTTTGTGGGAAAAAGAAATTAGTTTGTGATCTTTTTATCACCAAGTTGTAAACCCTAATCATTGCTTGGCTTTGTGTCTTCCCTCATAGTGTTCAATTGGGTTGTATCCCTCAAGTTGTGAGGTGATCCTTATTTAGCTTTGTGCTATCCTCAAGTTGTGAGGTGATTGTTTTGTTGGCTTGGTGCTTAGCCTCTAGTGAGAGGTTGTGGTTGTAAAGAGAGAAGTTCGGTACTCCCGGTTGTTGTTGTCTCAAATCCTCGGTGGAGGTTCCTGTGTGGGAGTCCTTTGTGGACAAGCTAGTGGATTCGAAATCCTTCTGGGTGAAGGCGGGGATGTAGAGCTGGGTGCTCGAACCTCGAAACATATCTTGTTGTTTGCGCTTGATCCATTGACTCTTACTCTCTCTCTCTCTTTATATTGTGCCTTGCATCTTCATATTGTCATAACTCTATTATATGCTTGGATTGTGTTTGTGTGCCTCACTTGTGCTTAACCACGAGAGCTTCACATAGCGCCTCAACTCTTATT